>JAUMHG010000020.1:2050243-2068709 GCA_032359395.1 Enteromius anoplus
GCTGCGCAAATCCAAGCTGATAATGAACATGGTTTTACGCAGCTCGTCAGTGAACAACGGCCGTGTGTAGTATATACGGCTGTAGTAAAACCGGATGAATCCCTTGAAATATTTCATCTAATCGATGTCTTGAGGTGTGGCAACCGTAGTATAAGCGGAATAATTGACTCCAGACCGTTGAATTATTAGAAAAATAATGCACACCCGAGGTGTAACGGCCATTCCGCTTCGCGTTGTGGCCGCATCACTACTTTGGGTGTGCATTATTTTTCTAATAATTCAACGGCCCGTCGTCCATTATTCCTTACATACATATATGCAAACTTTTGCTTATAGATGCTGGCATTTGACTACTTTAACTTGAAATACACACATCATTTCAGTGAATGTATTTAATTCCTAAGCAAAAAACGGTCTAGTGCAAAGTTTTAGTAATAACTTTGAACTTAGCATCTTGAAATTCTGCTATATTAAGCATATCAGTGCCTTTCATTTTTCAAGATGCAGGGGCCGTGTAATAATTCTTCAGCAGCATATCAGCATATTAGAATGTTTTCTGAAATATCATGGGACACTGATGTCTGAAGAATGCACAGCAATTTAAAAATATTTAGCATAGAAAATCGTTATTAGAAAAAAAGAAAAAAAAAAACTTAACTGACCCATATTGCAAACTTGACCCTACAACAGGCTTTTTTGTTTAAACATTTCTCATCATGTTTTTGATATGATGTATCTGAAACTACATGCATGCAATTGTCACATAAAAATTGTTGGTTTGATGAATATAATGTTACCATAGGCTTCCTCTATCAGACTGCAGTAAGGGTTGAGGCCGCTGCCGTTCTGTTTGGCCTCTTGCTCGCCCAGTCTGAGAATGTTCTCCAGAGCATTCAGAGCCACCAGAACGATCTTGGAGTCCATCACAGTCAACAGATCACAGAGAGGTTTAATGCAGCCCAAATTCACCAGATACCTAAAAAAAAAAAAAAAAAAAACAGATGGAAATTAATAAGCAGCAACATGCGTGCCACCACATTCTGTCTTATTTAATATAAAACATAAGAAACAACATTGTGTTTGGAACACTGCCCTCAAAAATTAAGTCCAATGACTGCTTTATTTTTGGCACAGAAAATCATTTATTCCCCCTTCTGCTGCTTTGTGTCATTCATGGAATAAATCAATTTGTAAAACTAGACACGCACTACAATATTTGTCCTTCTGTACTTAATTTATCTGACAATTAAACATCATAATTTAATTTCCCATAGTACAAATAACTGAAGAGAAGGGAATTTATATTTGGCAAGCAATACCGATCAAATCACTGCATGCAATAGAATCTGCATTTCAGATTTAGACACACAACAATGCCATAACCATGAACCAAACATCTCAAGGTCAGCCAAAAGAACATCAACATTAGGCTAGCAACTGGTCCTAGTTTCCTTGTTCACTGATTCTAGAAAACATTCAAGCAATGTGAAACATGAAAGGACAGGAAAGCAAAATCAACTTTTATAACAGCCAAGATTATCTTACAGTCTAAAACTAGACAAAGAAACATCATAAATAAAGTATCAAGTAAAACTCCTTGAGTACAATCCAAAAGTAAATCATAATCATAACATCAATAACAACAACATCAAGCCATAACACCACACTAATGCAACACTCCAGTTAAAAACATGTCTCGTACATTATAAATATGATTAGAGAAGATATTAGATGGCAAGTTGTTGCTACACTTGCGCTAAAGAAAGTGCACATTATAGGCTGATATATTTAATGAAGCACTGCTGCAAAATGCCGCCAGTGTATGTCTAATAAAAACTGAAGCCATTTGCTGTAAGTGCGCATTGTAATAAACACTTAAAGCACACTGCTGCTTTCAGACGGTGTGATCTCACTAGACGGCATGAAAACCACACTGCAACTCAATCTGGATGAACACATCACAAGTGCTCCCTGGTGATCAAGACAACTACTCCAATATTAGCGCTTGAGTTGTGCCATGCTATTAGCCTTCTGAGAAGGCCCCAGTTGGCCAGACGAGAATTGGGGAAGTGCTTTAAACGGGCTGTCATGGTAAATTTCTACTTAAATCTTGAGAATTTGCCTCTTGAGAATTTGGTCAGCTCTAACTTGCTTATATCTCCATTAACCGATGTTTCCATGTGACTTGACTCTCTGTCTTGAAAAGCCATATTGACAATCAGCATTTTTGTATGTGCATTGTGGGGTGGATTCTTGGTCAAAATAAGCAACAGACAAAAACAGACAGTAAAGAGGGTAAATATTAAGAGATGCACCAGTCGACTGGCCATTAGTCAGATCAAGACTTTTTTTTTGCTCCAAACACACAACTGATTTATGTTTTTTTCCATCCAATCCCTGTTCCTGCTCATAAACTGCATTGCAATAATTTTACAGAGTTTGTAATAAAAGTATGTCAAAGTCTGTAAACAGGATGTTAGCAGAGAGATGGGACAAACTGTAGACCGAGAGTAAAGACACGCCACCACAGAAAATACTGTAGCAAGCAGAACCAGAAAATTCTAAATACTGAATTGGGGGTTGCAGTCTATATGAATGCATCTTTGAAAGTAAATGACAGTCCAGAACATTAGATGGTATTAACCTGTATGTAATGCCTGTTAAAAGTCTATTTATACAGTTTAGCTGTATTTTTACAGATGCTTTGGTGTTCAGCTTAAACCAAGAAAAAGTTATTGCTTTTGTTCTATAAGCACCACCTACTGCTAGAGAGTGATTCATCTAACCAATCAGCTTTTTTTGATCAGCTGTTTTATGTTGTACAATTTCACATAGCTAAAATCAGAAATAAAATAAAATTAAATTAAATTAAAAAAAAAATTAAATTAAATTAAAAATAAAATTGGATCATGGTTAAAATGCAATGTTTGCTTCTAATTTTTTTTTTTCTCATTTCTAATTTCTAATGGCTACAGATATTTTTCCTTAAGGCCAATTTGGCATGTAATAGAGCAATAAATATAGTTCATGTACTCTTTTGTTATTTGTTATCTCTTGCTTAGTAATTGGTGTCGGCCTATTCACCAATTAAAAATAAATTAGCAAAAATAACAGGGAATCAGAATAGCCCATAAAAAAAGAATTATGACCAGTTTACCTTGTAGGCTTACAAGGAATTCTATGACAAAAAAAAGGTAAATACAGAAAAAGGAAACATCTACTTTTAAAGTATTCTCATTCTTAAAAGTTTTCATTTAGTTAAAAGTTAATTAATTGTTTAATCTGAATTAATCCAATGTCATGTGGTATAACCATCAAGTAAAAGTCACACCACATGACATTTCACTGACTGAGCTAACCTGGTCTTGTCATAAAAGGTCAAATTATGTCATTTTAGGTGATTAATTTAACCTTGACACAGTGATACGGGATCAGTTCATATGTTGTCATTGGATCTGCATGTTTTGGCGTTCAGCTCACCAAAAATGTCAAATGATACTTAAGTCTTTGTGAGACTTTAGTCAGACGTCTGAATGCTTAAGATGCTTAAAACAAGCCATCTGACAGCTCACCTGATCTGCTCAGGTGTGCCACCTGATGTGGCATTAGTGATCGCCCACGCCGCCTCCTTCCTGGTGCGGAATTCGGCTTTCTGTAGAATATCTATCAGGACTGGGAAGATGTTTGCATCTATTACGGCCTGCAGAAGAAGACGATGATGACAGGTGAAAAAAAAAAAAAAAACAGAGGAATAAAGTTATCCTTAAAATCCAAAAATAAATCCCAAGTAGACACTACAAACAGGTTCACTCCTTTGAAGGTTTGAGGCCGCAGCCGTGTAACCCGGCCGCACATGATAAACAAGCTGAGCCCTGCGAGTGTGCCTCTGGGTAGCAGATGTGGAGTGTGGGTCATGGTGTACCTGAATTTGTGCTCTGTTTCCTGCTGTGATGTTGGAGATGGTCCAGCAGGCCTCCTTCCTGATTGATTCCTTGGCGCTACTGAGCAGGTGCAGGAGGCAGGGGAGAGCCGAGCAGTTCAACACCACCTAGGGCAGTAAGAATAGGAACATAAGGAAACCATCAATCTCCTGCTCCAAAACAGAAATAATCATACAGGAAGACCAATAAACACATCTGCTCACACATAAACACACCTGTGTCTGAATGTCATCTCCGGTAACAATGTTTCCAACGGCCCTCAGAGCAGGAGAGGCCACCTTGTAATCTGTGTGCCTGCAAGAAAATAGGATACTGGTCATCTATCAACCATTACGACTTAAAAGGTCTCCTGTTGTCCAGTACAATATTAGAAAGGTTCCCTGATATAGACCGTATTTAATTTATGACAGGAATAAAAAAATGAGACTTTGAGGGATAGAAGTAAAAAATGATCAACAGATTGTACGGTCGATTAGGAACATACCGAATGTTCAGCTGACAAAACCTCCATAGTTCTTAAAAACCATACCATTGTTAAAACTGCAAGAGACTATCCCACAGACTCTTTCATCTATGCTGAATTAAATATGGCATTTAACCTAACTAATAATATTTTCAGACTTATTAACAAAAACTAAGAATACTGACATAAAATGAATGAACCGTTGACTCATTTTGTGATTTCAGCAGGGTTTTTGTTTTGTTTTTTTTCCCAATAAAGACAAATTTTATTTTAAGCAAAACACAATTCTGTGTAATTCTGTAATTTGATCTGTTGTTTTGTTTAGCACTTTAATGCAGAGTAGTGTTTGATTATTTAATTTATTTATAACAATATAATCTGCAGAACTGATTAAGTAAAAAAAATCTTTTCACAAAAATGCGTTTGCTGTATGGAAAACAAATAGCATGAATCATCATCTATGTTTGAGTTTCCCAGAAGTAGTCTAGTCATACTTTTCATTATGCAATCAAATGTGGTGGATTTAGACAAGTACACAGTTTTAGTTATGTCTTCCTGAATATTCAGTTTCACTTTGTTTTTTTATGGAATGTTTTAGTTCCATAATATCTTTCATTTTCAATATGACCTAAACAAATGACAATGTAGCGGACTCACATGAGCAGCTCCACCAGCCTCCTGCAGACCCCTGAATCAATAACTGCCTGGATCTTCTCATTGGGCCCATCGGAGAGATAGGACAAAGCCCAACAGGCATCAGCCAGCAGGTCTGAATCACTGCTGAACAAGAGACGGGACAGCACAGGCAGGCATGGAGACACCTACAAGAGCAAAAGACAGCTTTCAGTATGAAGTCTGTGGAAGATGTAAATGAAATGTATGTCTAGAATGACTGGGTTGGGATTTTTACCATTTTTTTCAAAGGTTTTATTTTTTTATTAATGTATTTTTCCTAGGATATACTATATAAAGAGTGGAATTGCTATACAGTTATTTTTATTTTATTATAGTATCACCTTGGTACCAAATTTGCATCCGTGACATCCATCATCGTGTAATGCATAAAGTGCATTCCTAAAAATAAGGAACATAAGAGTGTATTCAAGGGACGGATAAGCAGTACAGACCTTCTCAAAGTCTGGGGGTGGACTTTTGCCTCTGCAGAGGTTGGACAAGGCCCACACAGCATTCCTGGTCATTGTGAGACGAGTTGATTTGGTCAGCAGCCTGGGAATGAAACGGTATCATTAAGGAAACAATCAATCCTTATCTTCAGCAAAAAATGTTTGTTTCTTCCGCAAAAGATGCTAAACTCACTGCTTTGTCAGATGAATACCAGTACTATGGCCTTATGTAATGTGAACAGAAAAAACCAAGCACTCACATTAGTAGAGGAGGAAGGATATTACAGTTCAGCACATAATCTCTGCACACAGCGCTGTCTCCCGCAATGTTCCCCAAAGCCCAAACAGCCTGTGACATGAAGATTCATTAACATCCCCAACAAGGGATTTATTCACGTTTATCACAAACAAAACAAGGTGACTTATGCCTAGCAGTTTTAGAACTTGTACCTGCTCCTGCACGTCTTCAAACTCCGAGTTGAGAAGCTCGATAAAGACAGGCACGGCACCGGCCTCGATCACAAACTTTGTCTGCTGAGATGTTCCAGACGCGATGTTGGTCAGTGCCCAAGCAGCCTCAAACTGAGGGGAAAAGCACACACTTTCAAGGATCTGATTTTTTTTAAACTGCAGAAAGTAATTTAGCTTTCATCAGATCTCACCTGTAATGTGCAATTTATACTTTTCTGAAGGAACTCAACAAATCTATTCACAACTCCTGGTGTGCTTATCACCTCATCAATAGGAGGGTTTGGTTCTGAACAACACAAAGATTGAATTATTAAAACTCATCCAAGCTTCTAGCCGGCTCCAGGCATGTGTTTGTGTCAGGTACCTTTGGAAAGTAGTTTTCTGAACCTCTGCGTTGTGACCAGCTGTAGTTCAGGGTCTTCTGAGAAGAGCATTTCAACCATGTCTCTTGTAATTACTCCATCCTAAAAAAAAACAACACATTGGACAAACTTGATCTAGATCAATGACTGTTTTTTTTTTTTTTTCGGGCCCAGGTATGCACCTTTGACAAGTCCAAATCAATAGCCCTTATTGAATTAAGGGGTCATATTGCACTACTTACAACAGTCCCAGTGTTACCTCTGCCTGTAAGTAACATAATAATAGGAGGAGGCAAACTATGCATTTGGGTTTGAACTCACTGAGGCTGTGGTGGAGACATAGGAATCCATAAGTGGACTGTCAAACATCCCCCCTTCTTCACCGAGCAACTCCACATTTCTCCTCTTAAACAACTGCCAGGAGAAAGAGAGAGAATCAATGATGCAAATTACATCAATTGATGTGACAGTTAGAGTTAACATGAAACAGCATTCACAGACCATTTAACTTCTTTAACAGAATGCAATTTAAACTGCAACAGGACAGGCAATAAGAAAAGGATGCACTTTGGGATTTTACTACCAAATATTACTTTTCCAAATAAACTGGGTGTCTCATATTTTCAGGCTACCTTTAAAAGACAGTACTTGTTATAGGGAACATGAAAAGAAAGAACAGTGGACAGTTACCTGTTGCTCACGTTTCTGTTTCCTCAGCTGAACGCCTTCCTCCTCCCTTCTCCGGCGCATCTCCTCCAGGTTGAGAGCTTTGTTCTTGTAGCGGTTCATCCTGAAATTATCCTTCGCAGGACTTCCTGAAGGCTCTGCAGGACAGAACAAATCAGTTAAAGTTTATAGTGTACATAAATATATACAAAAACACAAATAATTAATAGTCTGCTTTGATTCTAGATAAACCTCTCAACAATGCTCTTGTTGCATACTATCTATCCTATAGTATGCAAGATTAGCATTCGGTTTTTTTAATACAATGAAACCGAGAAAAAAAAAAAGGAAAGGACATGTTTCCCATACTAGGAATTTGTGCTCTGCATTTAACCCATCCAAGTGAACAAACACAGCAGTGAGAAGTGATCAACCACACACACACCGTGAACACACACCCGGAGCAGTTGGCAGCCTGTGCTGCGGCGCCCGAGGAGCAGTTGGGGGAACAGTGCCTTGCTCAAGGGTCTCACCTCAGTCTCGAAGGTGGAGAGAGCGCTGGTTATTCACTAACCCCACCCACAATCCCTGCCGGACCTGGGACTCGAACCTGCGACCTTTGGGTTACAAACCCAACTCCCTATCCATTGGGCCACGACTGCCCCCAAGGTTTATTTTAACTTTAGATTGTGTGACATCAGCTCAGATTTAATAGTTTATAAGAGCACTTAAAGACAGTGTGGAGCTGAAATTGAAGCAGGCTTCCAAATAATCTTGGCCATTTTTCTGGTAATGGTAATTTTTCTTTTACCATTTATTAAAGAATCCTAAATAATTTCACAAATTTGTGAAGCAGTGCAACTGATTCCTAACTGCCCACGGTGGACAAATATGCTAATGTATTTAGGCATCTTGACTGGAAAAACAAAACAGCACCACCTGCAAGAGCACACTTGTCATAAGTAACGAGATGAAAATGAATGTGGAAGTGAACAGCTTATTAAACCCGTCTCTTTAAAACATAACTATGAACGTTGGAAAAATCGTTCAGCAATCTCAGCATCTATCTCTACCTTCATTACTCACTTTGGTCTGTTTGTGCTGAGCACAACACACTTGAACAGAGCCACCCAGAGTCAGTGAGCAAAACCACTTTTAGTGAGGGTGTCTAAACGCTGTTTGCATGAGCAAGCAGCTAAAGCAGCCTGTCTCAGCATTTGTGCGGCACTGAGAGCAGAGGAGGCTACGAATGATGACTGGCTAACGCTACCGAATGCGCATCAGGGCACTAACAGACAAAGAGCCCGAGGGTATGGTTTCTGATCTTGGATCCGCTCCCATACTTTCTGTAAGATCTTATTGTATAGTGTCTCAAAGGAGGAAAATAGCTCGAAATCAGCACTAGCACCATGTGAAGGGCCTCCATAACCTTCAGTCAGTAAAGGTCTGGCAGTTTTGGGGCAGAGGACTGCCACAAGTTTCAGCTTGACTGTTAGAAATCATGCTTCCTGACTGTTGAGGTTCTGGGCGAGATGGGTGAGGCCTTTTTTCGATGTATCTGCTCATTAACAATACAGGCCCTGACTTAAAGGAGCTGTTCACCCAAAAATGTTTCAATATTTGTCACCACTTACTGTTGTTCCAAACCCATATGGTTTTGAATGATCTACACCTAAAAGACTGAGGTCAATAAGATTTTTAACGTCTTATGGTCACCAAAGTTACATTTATTTAATAAAAATGTATAATAAGTAATTTTCATGAAATATTATTACAATTTAAAACAACTGCTTTCAATTTTAATTTTTTTTACATCTTATGTATTTCTGTGATGCAAAGCTGATCCTTTAGATATCGTTTTAATATGCTGAAACATTTAGGCTAATAGTATCTACGTTGAAAACTGTTGAGCTATTTATATATATTTATATTTATATATATAATTATTTAACACAAGAGTATTTTTAGTGTAAAATTTGTTGTTTTGTAATTTTGGAGAATGAAAGGCCCAGTTTACTTTCATTTAATTATATTAAGTTCTCTATGGAAGAAAGACAGTCATAAGGATCTGGAACAACATAAGGAAGAGTGGGATGTTCATTTATGGATGAACTATTCCTTTGAGGCAAGAAAGAACATCATAATGACTCTGTTCTACAAATTTAGATGGGATGACAAGCAAGCTGTGGCTCTACCCGACTCAAGCGCTCCATTACATAGTTGCCCATCACATGGGCCTCATAAATAGCAGTGTGGGCTGGGCCCCTGTCGCAGAACTATTTTAAAGAAGTGTGTTTGCTATGGCTTAAAGACGGGACAAACAGCAGACGGGATCAGGGTGTAGATTAGACTATCCAAAGTTCAACCTACTAAATCACTCGCCACTCTTTAACTACACTTTTGTAGCTTTTATAAAGAATCTCTATATAGTTTATACAGTACTAGTGTTTTTACGTTCAAATAAATTTCGATAGTATTTCTGACCTGAATACTATTGTTAAATGTGAGCTATCTGTAATAAGTTTTTTGTTATTTTACCTGACTTTTTACATGTCTTATAATACTTGAACTTTATGTTGCATAAGCTAGTAGTTTTGCTATGGTACTGAAACTTAGATTAGAGAAATTACTATTATCTGAAGTTGAAATAACCTTATAAACATAAACAAAAAAAAGTTGTGTGTGTGGAAGTGCAAAGGTTTATGTTAGAACAGCAAATAAGCATCTAAAACATTGTCTGGTAACAATAAATAAAAATAAAACCCATAGGGCTGAGTGTAAAAGAAACTGATCCTCTCAGTATCACTCCATGGAAAGCGATTAAAAGCCAAACATGCAGCCTAAACTGACCCATACTCAAACTGAAAGCCACAGTGTGTGAAAAACACTAAATTGCTCTAAGAAAAGCTGTCAGATTTCACATTAATTTCCAGTGTGATGATTCATTGAAACTGTAGCCCATAAGACCGGAAAAACCAAGTCAGCAGAAGTCAAACTCTGACACCCTATCTGACCGTCCTGTCTGTCTCGTTCCTGTCCCAACCTCTTCCACCCTTCAAACAGGCCATTCAATAGTACTCTCTAAAGCTGAGGGTCCAACTAAGTAATATTCAACAGACATGTGCCATGATTAAGGTTTTACTCCTCCTCCTGACAACATAACCAAGGGGTTACAAAAAGAAACAGCCCAAATACTACATTTGATGTGGTAAACTCTGAGTAAACGGATTTAAACCAGAAACTAGCAGCACTCAGGATTGGTCACAACTAACTAGCACTAGAGCTAACGTTAAGTAATTGTTTAGTCTGTCGGAATCCAGTGAGGTGTCTACCTTAACAGCATTTATGGCCCTCGTTTATGAAGACGTTGGCAGTTCACTGGGTTCGTCAACGGGGAATATTATTTCCTCTTCATCCACTGTGTAGACTCAAACATGAGACGATTTCACAATCTCTGACTGAACATGCTGAACATGACCAAGCGTTTACACCAGCAAAAACTCAAAACCTCCTTCCACCTGTCAACGCCCAATAAATATCATAAATACCTCTTATAAAGGCGTTTTAGTTTCAAATGTCTGTGTCGGTAAACACATATGTCGAGTACAGCGACATGCTAAGCTAACTGGCCCTTTACACTCATGCTTCTACTGACATGATGTAGCTTCTCTCGGCTTTTCAGCTACACATTTGGTTCCTAAAGACCGCAAATAACAGAAGTAACGCGTAAAAAAAACAATATAGGTTGGATACTTACCCATCGTGCTTTCTTTACTGATATACGATTTGATGACTGGTTATTTCAACGCTGTAATCTTAACACTGTCCTTGTCTTCCAGAATTTGCTCACAAACAATATGTCGGTGATCTACGGATAGCCGAAGGAGACAAACGTCATGACAGCGTTTCCAATTTGTGTTCAACGATACGCTGAGCACAACGTTAGCCTATCGTCATCAGTAACGTTAGCTAAAATTAAAAACTGATTTTCTAGCCTCATAAATAGCTATAAATTAGATCAAAAATAATAATTAATAGCCTATATGATAACTATACAAGGCTATAATAATATTTATCCCTAAAATATAACATTGATTATTTTGCTAAAAACTCTAGTCAGTGCACAGTATATTTGACATTTTAGTCATTTACCAGAGTCTTTTATCCAAAGTGACCTTCTGTATATTAGGAATAAATAGGCTACTGTCAACCAACAATGACTAAAGCATATTGTGCATATTACTGTAACACAAATAAATGTTTGATTACTGTTCAAGTACTGAGAAAAGGTAAACAACTAGGTGCATAATAAAGTATATTTAAGTAAAAGTATATACATTTTTAAAAGAAAAAAATAGTTTAACATTTCAAAAATATTAACAAGTAAATCAAAATATACAAAATATAAGAGCAATCTTAAACTGTATAACGGTAAATAAGAGTAGAACAATAATTAAAATAAATGAATAAACTTATATAAAGTATGAAAAATATGTAATTAAAAGAAAAAAAAGAAAAATAAAATAACATTAAGAAAATCATAACTCAACAATAGTTCAAATTTTCTTCCTTCTTCCTTATATTCAGAGATTGCAGTGGGGCAGTTTATCATAAGGTGTTCTCCATGCTATTGACAAGATATTGTATACAAAGTAGGCTTGATTCAACAAGCCTAATTGAATTGCTTTATAATTAAGTCCAATCAGAAAATTAGTGGATAATGCAATTATGTGGATAATCAACTTCTTTCTTTTGTACTTCTTTTCTGCATCAGACCATATAAATTAGCTCTGTTCTGAATGTGGAGCTCACAGTGGATTTTACTTTGCAGCCTTGTGACTCCATTAATGCGCTCGGCTCGGCACAAATTGAATGTGACGCAATAACAGAGTGCGCAGCACCTGCACTCAATTCTCTGCAAGCAGGTAGCGATAAAATATCGAACAGCTTCCAGAGTTTGGGCCCCTGATGGCACTGCTCTCAATGAACACTTGGTGGCAACGTTGGATTAACTCGAGAGGACCCCAAAGGAGACACGCCACACCGAGAGATTTTCATTGTGTTCCTAAATCACTGTTGGTTTACATTTACATGCATAGAAAAATAGCAGCATGGTTTAGAGTGATGTAAAATAATGACATGTATAAGGTCCCTTCCAGTGCTACTGATGTCAGTTTTCCTGCAGTGTTTTACAGTTTTCCACCAATTCCTAAATTATGGACCATCAAATCTGATATTAGTGCTAGTGTAGCTAGGGATTAAAAAAAAAAAAAAAAAGGAAAATAATACAGGGTCATTTATCAGTGCCAGATTTCAAAAGCTAAGCTGTGACCCCAATAAATTCCTATATCCGGCATAAGCAATATGCTTCAGTAACAAACGGCCACACAGCTTTTATTGTTCACACAGTTTTTCTGTATTTATCGGATCCTGTAGTTGCCATAAAAATTCAAATCTTGTATTCGGATCAAATTTGCATTTACGCCCTAATAGTGATTTTTTTAGAGCCATAAAGTCAAGGAAGGAAGAAAGGCTTTAGGAATATTTATAGAAATATGAATTGTTCTCCTGCATATTTATGTAAGCCTGCCAGCGTTCTCATACCTCTAATCAATAACCAGTCCTACATAATTGTTGTTAGACGCACACATTTACACTTGACAGTACCGCTGTGGCGTCTAGCATTAGAGAGCCAACTAGTAATTAAGATTAAATACAGATTAAGTTCCCTTTAGACTTCATTTAATTATACCATGCCGGCTGTTCTCATTTTCTATTGTATATGCATGTTTGTTGATGAAAAGCAACCACGTAGACCACGTAGTTTGCTTGTTAATTTTGGCTAATCAAGCCTTCAATGTATCATTTGCAAAATAACAAGATAACCATCGAAAGCACTTTGGAAGGCACGTCAGTGAATGCGGTTTCTAATTTGCTGATTCAATTATACGGCATATGCTAATGACCAGCATCTAACGTACTCCAGAATGAGAGTTGACTGCTTGTCACACAGACGTCTATCTTTGGATCCCTTGCAAGCAGGGCTTTGTGTCTTCCTAATAAAGAGAGATCCAGATAGCAGAAAAGGGAGGTGCAGCTATGCTCAACAGAGGTGTGTGGGCACAGAGAAAGTGATACGTCTTTATTAATAAACCATAAAATTAAATTCACACCGTTCCTTGCTCCCCACCTTCCTCTTTATCTGTCTCTCTTCATGTGGAGCCAGCAAGGTGGCACAAGAGATAGCACACTGTAAGCGTATAGATGAGAAATATGACAGGCAGAGAGACGGTCCAGCTGTGCCAGATATCACAAAAGCATAGTTTTGCTAGTTATGAGAGTCACTCGCAACCACCAGGCACCCAGATATGACAACGTGAGCCGTCGTTTTGAGTGACAGACTTTGATACTATAATTGTGTATTTTTAGAGGAACTTCCAGGGCTTAGATTTAAAGGGAATAGTTCAAGGTTTTGTCATGCTGTTCTAAAAAGTTGTGTACTGTTGTTTTGTTTCTGTGAAACACAAAAGGAGAACCGCTGAAAAATCTTTCATTTCACTTTTACATTCAAGGACAGTTTATAGAGACCATGTCTTAAAAGATATTTAAATACTTCAGCATACTTATAAAATGAGTACTTACTGCTGAAATTATATACTTTATGTGACATATACATTTTCAACTTTTTTTTTGTTTTTCAGACATATTGAAACTTGTATGTCATGTATTTAAATGTATTTGTAATTACACTTTTTAATCCAGTATGTGGCTTAATATGTTAATCAAATAAGTTCACTTCTTCAAAAAAACTGTTTTTTTTTTTTACTTTAATTTGATATTAATATAAAGTACACTTTTTAAAAAGTGTGTTAAGTAACTGTCATTATTTCCTTAATATTATATTATCTGAAAATGCAGTTGTTTTTTTTCCCAAAAACATACTTTTTGTGCATTACAAGTGCATTTTTAATGCAATTAAGTGAGTTTATTTATTACAGGGACTTTATATATTGTGTGTTATATTTCATCTTTAATAGTCATATGAGAAATGTATCTGTGGAAACTTGTCTGAAGCTTAAATCATTATTAAATGACTTGATAAAATCAATGGCTCATTTCAGATTTTCTGTGATAAACTTAAACTTAAATTAAGACACAGATGTAGATTGATACGATTTGAGTAAATATACATATATATAGCCTATATATATGTAAAAAAAAAAAAAAAAAAAAAAAAAAAAAGATCAGCTATATACAAATATATGATGTGCATTGTTTATTTTGTTTGTTTTGTTTTTTTACCGAATATAAAAGCATTGCTTCTATTTCGCTTAAACAGATTTTATTGCCGTGATTAAAATGCAGAGTGAAAGCAAACTTTCTCCTCAGGCTACATTGTCAAAGCCCACAGTTGTAAATAGCTCTATATGCAGCAGGATGCGACAAAGTGAGAGGTTTACATTGGAAAACACTTAGCTATGTTAACTGTCTCGGATCAATGCAGCCCAATTATTGTACACAAATGAAAATTGATAAAGATACTTAAGGAAGTGTCACTGCTTTGCAGGCGTCTACAACATTATTATATAAAGACCAGGCAAATTCAATAAATCACAATTTATCAAATTACAGTTTATATTTCCCCTCATAAAAACAGAGCATATTTATTCAGTTGAAAGAAACTCAGCCAATATGTCATGCCTTATTGATAAAATGAGAAATAAACACAGAGATGCATGAACTTGGAGAACATTAACTGAAAGAATAAAGCGAGTGCGTATCAGAGGATTGGCTTTAGGCAATAAACATGCTAATTTGTCAAGAGTTGGTAAGAGAGAATCTATTTGGAGGGCCGCTCAAGCCAAACACATAGAAAGAGAGATGTGTGTAAAGAGAAGAGTGCTAGCTGCGGCCCCTGAAGGTGATCTCATTATTACACTGAGCTGCACTAGTCAGGCGGCTGTGCACATAAATCCTCATAGTTATCCTGGATCAGTAGACATGAGAGACCAGGAGGCCTGAGGCCAACATCTCCTTCTCCCTCACTAAATCAGTCTCGCCCTGGACCAAACCCTGGTCCTGCCTGATCGCTGGCCCTTAGAGAAAGGCCAGTCCTCATAAATCCATACCGAGAATCCTTTGTCACAAGTTTCAGGGCTTTTTCAACATTATGAATCTTCGCATCTGAGACTCAGTGAGCCTCAGGATCAATGGGACTATAAATACTAATACTGTCAAAGTAAAAGGTCTTCTGATACCATAAACAAATCTCCTGAGAGCCCTTGTGTGGATGTTATTTATAGTTAAAGGAATCATTCTGACAGAAATGAAGATTGTATCATTATTTACTCTCCCTCATGTCATTCTAAACTGTACAGCTTTTTTCTTTTATGGAAAAGAAAAGGACAGATTTTGAAGAATGTGCTTGTTGAACAATGATCCAAAATATGTGCATATGACTCATGCACGTTCAAGTCTTTTGAAATTACTGAATTCGTCATGATTTCGTCATGATCTGGTGATCATGACGAAATCCATTTAAAATTGATTCAGCCATTAATAAGAATGATTAATATCATAACTGATCCGGTGAGATTGAATAACCCTTTCACTCAAATGTTAGACTGATGACTGCAGAAGTATGGCTGTGGAATATTTTTATTATAATGAACAATATGAACCAGTATATGGAACAGTTTTATGATGCTTTCTCGACACATTTAGCATTGATGGAAAACAGCGATGAGGATTTTCTTTATTTTTTCTTATCAAAAAAGATATGAAAAGGATCATTCAGACATCCTGCCATACTTCTAGAAGACATATTGAAGAATGCACTTCTGCTATGTCACATTTAATAAGTGAATAAGTTTATTTATGTTTGACAGAAGTAACAAAATGAAGCTCAGTCAATCAGTACACTCTGTTTGTTTTTGGGTGAACTGTCTCTTTAAATGTAATTCTTGCTTGTGTCGTTTGTAGTATCATCATCTCTCAGGTCCCTTTTTATCATAATACAATGTCAGATGACTTTGACGAAATGACCTTCGTTGTGCTTCACTCAACCAATTCATTATGTTTAATTGACAAACTAGACCAAATTGCCAAACAGCGTAAATTCCTCTTATAATGAATCTCACTAAACAAATATTTCAATACCTGTGAGGTTTTCCAGACTGTTCTGTTCAGTATTTATCTTCATCTGACTTTTAATTGTTTTTCATCTTCTCGACTCCCCGCAGATTCTCTCACCATGTGCAATCTGTGCCAAGGTTTTTAATCATTAAAAGGTCTCTTTTTTACATGGTCCTGTCATAATGGTTTTGAAACAGTCATAATGTTCTTGAGAGACACTGTTTTGTTGTGACAAAGACAACATGTTTGTTTTGACAAAGAAAACAGACTGCTGATATTTACATGAGTTCAAAAAACTCAATTTCTGAAGTCATTGAATTGGATTAATTATTGTAGAACATAATAGAAAACAGATCTGTGTTAGATTAGCATTTTAAGTATCCCAGTGTTTTAGAATATTTTTCATATGCAAAACCAATGGACGTCATCGCAGGCGGGAAATATTTCTCAAAAAAAAAAAGTCATACTTTTCGTCCAAGTTTATATTCAGTTAGCACACAAGTCTGCACATCCGAGAAAAGAAAACTGCTTAAAAGTAAAGATAATCACTTTTTGGAAATATTATTTAAAGCTAAAACTGAAAAATAAACCCCCGATTACTCGAAAAGCCCACAGTCAGGTATATTCTCTGTAATTACTGTGGAGTTTGAATATCTTTCAGCTTACTGGTTTCTATTGCTGCTGACTCCGCATTGTGAGCGAGTGGGTGTGTGTTTATGTGTGCATTTCTTTGGGCGTGTGTGTGTGCAACCCAGGTATTAGAGGACTAAAACACAGTCTTCTCGTCCCCTTAAACACAGCACAGTGATGGATTATGGGATGTGTGAATGATGAGCTGCTTGTGCTGGGCTGTTTGTCTCTCTCCGCTGTGGGGTGAGTGAATGCAGCTTCCCTACCAGCACCCGGCCCTGCATGAGTCCCAGACACTGTCTGAGCCCAATGTCTGCCAGACACATCCAAAAAAAGTCACACCTAAGGTTAGGCTCAGCAGGACACACGGAAAAGCAAGAATATCACACTGAGCTGAAAAATAACACCTTTGATATTTCCTATCTGTGACTGTACACTTCACATAAACAAAAGCAAAAAGATACATATGAATGTACAGTTAGATATCACACATATTTCCTGTGAATCAACACTAAGAACATGTTATTTAATGAATTAATCTGAAATAAAAGAACTGTCAAAATACGACAAACCAACATATAAATACTGTATAACATGTATATTTAAAATGAACTATATATTTAAGAACCATGCACTGGGGTTCAGATATCTGAGACATAATTAATTTAGGAAACATTTCATAATAACAAAAAATGAAGAAAAAAAAAAATATTTTAAAATAATATATATATATTTTTTTTTTAAAATAAAATAAAATGCTGGTCAATGTGTAACAATTAGCTACAACCTACACTGAAAACTCAAAAGGACATGGCTTAAGAATACAACAAAATCAAGACACAATACAAAACACCTGAAAACACGGCTGGAAGGGAGTGAAACACTTATGAGAGAGGCAGTGTTACAAACGAGGCAAAATCAAAACAAAGACTGAACATTAGGACCAAGGGCCTGGGGCCTGTTCCATAAAACAAGTTTACCAAATAAGTCAGGCGTATGGCAGTTAGTCTGACTTATTGGCAGTACATTTGTATTAAAATAAGTCAGACTATCTGCCATAAGCCTGGCTTATTTGGTAAACTTGTTTTATGGAGCAGGCCCCAGGGGTCCGTTCTTCGTACCTCGCTAACTAAGTTAGCTGGATTTGATTGTTGACGATTTTGCATGTTTTGACTGTTGACGATGTTTGCATTTTGCATTGTTGCTAGTAGAAACACTGATCACAACCCCTTCGATTGGTTGACGACATAGTAAAAGTGCGAGCTCAATTTTTTTTCTCAAGCGGAGCAACAGCTTTTATTAGAGGGTTATGGAGAATTACAAACTAATAAAGACACCGGGAAACATAATTACCTTCTATCCCTTCGTAACTCCTCCCTCAACATTCCACTGCCCTGGATGTTGCTCTCTCATTGGCTGTAGGTAATCGCCGATGTTATTCAGTCAGAACACATTTCACACTGCATGGTTTTTCTCTCACATTGGGCGTCAGCATCAACGCTTCCCATTAGGTGTGTTCGAGCTCATGCAGCACTGCGCAGACCGATCTGCGAGATTAGCCGAAAGCAGTCGGGGAGGAGCTGAAAACGGAGCCGTTAAGTCGGACACGTTGGGGATCTCGTTGCTTCCTCAAACATGGCAGATCACGTGGCGTTTGCCTACTTTATTGCAGAT
>JAUMHG010000020.1:2068809-2093164 GCA_032359395.1 Enteromius anoplus
TTCCCCTGCTTAAGTCAGCCCATGTCCAGGCCCGTCTGAAGTTTGCCAGGGACCATCTGAATGATCCAGAGGAGTTAGGGGAGAAAGTCCTGTGGTCAGATGAGAAGTAGAATGTTTGAGAAGTAGAACGTTTTGGTCTTAACTCCATTCACCGTGTTTGAAGAAAGATGAATGAAGAATGATGAGTATCATCCCAATAATACCATACCTACAGTGAAGCATGGGGCTGGAAGCATCAACATCCAACATGGCAATGACCCAAACCTCACAGCTAGGAAAACCAAGGAGTGGCTCAGAAAGAAGCATATCAAGGTTCTGGAATTGAAAATCTTTGGAGGGAGCTGAAACTCTGTATTGCTCATTGACAGCCCTGAAACCTGACAGATCTAGAGAAGATCTGGATGGAGGAGTGGGCCAAAATCTGTGTAAACCTGGTGTAGAACTACAAGAACTGTTTGACCTCTGTAATTGTTAACAAAGGCTTCTGTACCAAATATTAACATTTTTTGACTCAATTGAACAAATACTTATTAGACACAGTAATACCCAAATAAATTGTTTAAAAAATCATCCAATGTTATTTCTGGATTTTTCTTTTTAGATTCTGTCTCTCACAGTGGAAATGCACCTGTGCTTAAAATTGTAGACCCCTCCATGACTTCTAAGTAAGAGAATTTCCAAAATCATAGGGTGATCAAATACTTATTGACCTCCCTGTATAAATACAGTAGTCAACATTTTCGAAGTGGATCAAAACCTTTTATCAAAGTTGTCGTAAAATCAATACCCTTTCTTGTTTTAGGACAACTTTGATAAACTTTTATAATCCACTTCAAATGTTGGCTACTGTATATGCATGTATATATATATATATATATATATATATATATATATATGTATTGGTACATTTGGAATCTGAAATGAAACCAGTAGAAACTAGTTAGTTAACAAAACCAGGGATGGGGCGTATAAAATTTTTTGCCAGTGAAATATATCGCACACCCAATTCTAGGAACTCCACAAACAGCCAAGCGGCTAAACTACAAAGGTAGGACTGATGCCAAGATTCCTTTACAAAAGAATAAAACCCAGCCTTGGGGGGTTTCATAGGGAAGGGCACAAGAGAGAATCATCTCATTAGTAGGCAAGAAAGTAAAGACCTCCACCCTTTGCAGCGTATCGCCTTGTCATCCTGTCAGACAGTCTGAAAGCAAATCAAAAATGAGAAGAAACAAAACGCATAGACATCCAGAGAACAATGTAGGTGTTTATTTCCATGGTTGGTCTTGTCAGGAGTTTGAGTGTAAAGTGCCAGCTGTGCTAGTGCTGGTGCAGAGTGTGTGTTCAGCTCAGCGGGAGTGTTAATGCCACTTTGGGCCACAGAACAGACTCAGCCTGAGGCCCACACAGACAGAGACGCTGGAAGACATAGCACGACAGCATGCTGCTGCACTATTTATGGAGGACAGGGAAAGTAGGGACAAAAAGAGCAAAGAGATAGCGAAAAAGAGTGAAAGGATGGTGATAAGTCAAGTATATGTGAGTGAATCTCATAAACACCATTAAAGAAATATCCTGGTTATATTGAAACCCCAAATACAAAAGAAATAGTAAAGTAAATAAATAACAAAGACTATAGATTACCCAAGACATGTCACTCGCATAGTTTTGAATGGGGGAAAATGCAAAGCTAAACATGGCTGATCAATCACAGGAAGCCCCGCCTTCTGAATAAAATAGCCAATCGCTGATCTCGCTTACATGTTCTGGTTGCTATAGAAACATTTAGAATTCTGAGACATGCGCTTAGGACCGCGTATGCGCACTGACTGAGCTCTTCTGAGAAATAAGCTTTTTATAACGCTATTTCAGCAAAAGAAACAACCTTTATTACTCAGATGTTGTCAGATTTCATTTATGATTTCAAATATGAAATTTAATCGTAAGCTTAGTAAACAGTTTTGGAGAATTTGATCTTTCCCCATTCAAAAAAATATGAGCTGCACTTGGATGCCTGTAAATAAGTAAATAAGTACTGTAAAAAAGGACAGTTAGTGTGCCAAAAACTAATAAAATAAAAACAAATGTTCAAAATTACCAAAAAAAGGATAACAAATACAAATAACACAACATTAATTCAGTTTAATAGAGAAGTGAATAATATTGATAGACCTGTAATTAAATTAATATTAACTTATAAATTATTCTTTATATATAGTCATAACAATAGTGTAATTTTAAAAAGTGACTACAGATAATAGTAATTGAATAATAGTATTAATATTAGCATTTAAGTTATTGTCATGAAAAATGCCAAAGTGTTATTTAATTGATAAGTGACTGGTAATCAATATTTAAAAATGAAGAGTTAATTTGCAAAAGCAGATAACTTTGACAGTTTCACAATTTTCCAATTAAACTTTTTGATTTTAACATTCTGGAGTGTTAGTGGGACATTTTTATTTGAGCTTCATCCTAATTCTTTCATTCAGACGGGGAATAAGAGAGAATTCAAGTCCAACTTTTTTCGCAAACTAGCAATGCTCTTCCCCTTTTGAATCGCACCATCCATTCAGGTCACGGCACAATCGTGGCGGACCTCCCTCCGGTCAAGCCCGTTTCAGACACATGACCCGTGGAACGTGTGGCAGAATCCCTACAGAGGCAAAAGCCTGGCCTTCAGCTCCCAAGCTCGGCAGCCATTTAATCATCAAAGTAGCTTTATCTTCCACAATAGCCCACTTTATCTGACAAACCGACTGTTACGCAAGTAAGAGAAACAGCAAAAGTTTTAATTCTACAACATCCCGGCACCGGAATCTTGAAGGAAACCCTGGGGCAGGAGTACCAACTCATTGAACGTGGGCAGAAGCACTGAGATCATCAATCACCACATGGACTGGATTCTCAACCAGCAAAAGAGAAGCCTGTGGTACTAGAGCATCGAGCCCCCGACCGGCTCTCTCTCACTAACGAGGACAGAAAAGACTTGAGAGAGATCAATAAAATGAGCGGGCCCACAGGAGCGTGAGCCTGGCCATGCTGCGACTCAGAAATAGGCAGCCTGTCAGACAGAGCGCTGCACAAAGAGAGATAGAGAGGGCTAAATGGAGACAAAACAGATAGAGACAGCAGAGCCAGCAGAAGAGCTTAAAACCGAAAGAGGGACGCAGAGAATGATGGGTCAGGTGTCTGCAGTGAGCTAGACGAGTGAGGGACGCTGCGGATGGAGGCTGAGATGCAGACAGGATTGTCTAGTCGGTGGCTAATGACATCCCTCGTGACAGGTGCTAGCTTTCCCTACAGGCAGCTGGTTGATTTGCCATACTCATCTCTTCGTCTTCAAAGGAATGAAGAGAGCAGATGTGACTCAATTCGGTTTGACAGCTCAAGAGGGTGGGAGAAAGCCAGGCAGCAACAGTCGACCCATTCTATTACCTAAAGCAGGAATATTTCCAAGAGTACATTCTTCAAACTTTCTCGCTGGCCTTGGCGGTGGTGGAGGAGGACGACGCTTTGAGGTGTTTTAGCACGCTCTAAGCATTGATTAAAAGGGTCGCCGCAGCCAAGTCATGTGAAAGCAGGGCACCGCTTTCATTCTCTGTCTTCCAGAGGAATGTATGCGGTTAATTTAAAGGGGAAAAAAACATTGGCTGTGTCTTAAGTATAGTAACCATATACAAGTTCTTTCTGTTAAAGGCAAAACATATTAAACTTTATGTTACAGTAGTAATAATGGTCATAATAGTCATTTTCAGCACTACTTTATCAAGAAACAAAAGCTAATGCTAATAATGTTTTGGCCATTTTATTTATTCCCTGTGTATCATACCCAAGAACTTGGCTTTTCTGACTTCATCAATTCGCGCCCTTAAGTGCATCCAATATCGCATGCTGTCTGAAGTGTCGATCAGATGCATATCAAGTAAAACGTAAGAATTTCTTGAAAATGAAAATTCAGTCATTAATCACTCATGTCGTTCCAAACCTGTAAGACATTTGTTCATCTTTGGAACACAAATTAAGATATGTTTGATAAAATCTGAGAGCTCTCTGAATCCTTACACGATAAAGGCTAAGAAACATTGCAAAGAGATTGTTAAAATAATCCATGTGATATCAGGGGTACAAGCATGATTTTAGAAAGCTATAAGAATACTTTTTCTCCTCCACGTCTTTTTGGAGAGTATAACATATGTAAACAATGTATACTGTTCTGTGCCAGTCTCACCATACATGGATACATGGTTTACATTGATTAAGCTTTGATCTGCATGTAAACAACGTATCCACATACATACATTGCAAATGGCACTATAGGGTGATGTGGAGGAGACAAATTGTTGAAAGACGTTGTTTGTGCACAAAAATTATTATCGTTGAACAACTGACGTCACATGGATTATTTTAACAACCTCCTTGCTACTTTTTTGAGCCTTGATCATGTAAGGATCCTTGTTGTCAATGGAAGGGTCAGAGAGCTCTCAGAATGCATCAAAAACATCTTAATTTGTATCCCGAAGATTACGGGTTTGGAACTACATGACGGTGAGTAATTAAATGACAAAATTTTCATTTTTGGGTGAACTATCCCTTTAAGAATCACTAGATGTAGTAATGGCGCTTTTCCACTGCGTGGTACGATTCGGTTCAGCATGGCTCATTACGGCACGGCTCAGTTCGGCTACGTTTGCGTTTCCATGCAGTTTAGTACCACTTTAGAGTGGGCGGGATTATTCACGTGTCGTTATAGTTGCACCGCCTCTACTGCCGTGACATCATCGTAAACACGCCACAAACAAAAACACAACAATTGAGCATTTTTCATTCCGCGTCGCCCCATCAAGCTCTCGCTGGATCCGCTCCTCGGCTATCAACGAGAGGAACATCTGTACTTTCTCAATAGACCACAAAACAGTCATTTTTGGTTGATACAAACAGGTGCATTTCTTCAAACGAAACAGTTGCGTCCGATCCTTCGCTGGCTGTGCTGATTTAAATCTAGCGGGTCTGTTGTGTTTCGTGTCGCAAGTTCAGTGACTCAGAAAATGAATTTTCTCCGGCCAATCAGTGACCAGCAAAGTTTACACGTCATGTTTTGGTAACGGTACGGCTCGCTTGGAACCTGGGTTGAGGTGGTACTAAGAAAATGACCAGGTACCAGGTACTGTTACCAGTGGAAAAAACCCCAAAAGTGAGCTGTACTGAACCGTACCGTACTATGCAGTGGAAAAGCGCCATAAGTCATCCAGGTACTTTTTAAACTACTATATGAATTTTTACATTATTTATCTTACATACTGTTTTTCACCTGTTACAGTATGAATGTAGACACTCAACTTGTATAAATTGTTATTCCTGTATATTCAAACACTGGATACTTGGCTATCTTTTTTTTTTAAACAATTACAATAAAACATTTCACACTACCAAACCTGGATAAAGGTCTAAATGCAGACCCACCAGCACTTGACACAGACCACATTCTTGTCAATTCAACCATAGTGATCACTGATGTAAATGAGCACAGACTTATCACAGACATAGGCCACTCCCACAAGAGTTGATTGACAGCAGCGTGTCACACAGACTGAACTGGTGTCTTACCTCAGACCAGCCCTGAGTGAGCCGTCATCAGACCGAGACGCAGAGACAAGTAAGACTCCTAAGCGATTGAGGTGTTTTGTTGTGGAATGTATTTATGAACATAGCAGTAGTCATTTACCCCCGACATCTGAGTGACTGAAGACGCGTTAGACGCGCCCTGGATCAACCGAAATGAAGCAGTGAGTATAAAGTATTTTAATGAATCTTTGCAAATCGCATTTCTTAATAATGTGCTAATTAGCAAGTTTCACAATGAATACGGCTAAAAAAAACATTCTTCATTGTAATACTTAATAGTTTAAACCCCAAGCTCAATGTGTGAGCAATAGTAATGCTTGTCTTAGAGAGCATCATTAAAAACCACAATGTGGATCATTCAAGTCTAAAACAAAATAAAGTTGCGGCTATACTGTATAAATGCAAATTACTCATATTAGCAGCTCTCTTATCAGTTTTGAACTCAAAGCCCCTAGACATAAACCGTTTAACCACTAGTGATGCTCATCTAGATTAACGGGAATGATGTATTCTGCATTCAAAAGCTTACTGCAGTATCCTGGTTGTCCTAAGGCAAAAGCTAAATTAAGGCTCAAATTGCTAGACCAATATTCTCCCTGATGACAAATTTAATATAATATGGTGTATAAGGTTTAGTGACTGAATGATAATGTTGACCAATGATTGATTAATCATCGATTGAAATCTAATGTAACATTTTTTTTGCAGCTGCAGTTTTATCCAAAGCCATTTACACAGCGTTCAAGCAATACGTACATATGAATCGAACCAATGACCTTGGTTTTTGCCGGCATCATTCTTTAAAATTACAGGTATGTAGCAGTCAAGAAGTCACTAATGCACCACTTCAATGTGGCAGCTCTTTATGAAATGTATTTTCAGTCACTACAAATTGCCTTCATTGTGACATATGCATATAGATTTAGATTAATCTAAAATACATCTATTCACTTTCTATTAGTCTAATTTAAAAAAAAAAAATTGCTGAATGGTATGCAATAAAATATCCATCATACCTCCAATTTACCAGAATTGCTTTTACAATTGTCACTCCAATATCAAAATGGCAATTGCACTGTGAATCTGACCCTTTTTCTCAGTGAAAAGCTTTGATCTATGGAGAGGTGACTTTGTGTGCAGAAGTCACTGCTGCGTCCGCTGGCTGGGTTTGCTGCAGGGAGGCTGAAACTAAGGTAACAGGATGGGTAATTAGGTTGGAAGTCTGAGTCTCGCAGAAAGACCCCTCACCCTTCCCCTGCTAGACTTTCTTCAATCCTACTAAAATTAGAGCTGAGCCAAAGGCAAGGAACAACAACTGCAGAGGGTCAAACATGAGACCAGAGAGAGGAAGAGGAAGAAAACTGCAGGTTGGCAAGAGAGTATGAGCAAGCGAGGTGAATTACCACGACCTGTAGAGAGCGAGAGAGTGAGGAAGGCAGAGACAGCCTGCGGTGGTCAGCGTTGTGAATAAAGCACAAGGGACGTGTGGGAAGCCTACGGCCCGGTAAAGCGCACACTTCCCCACCCCCACACCTCCTTCCGAGGCAACTATTTAACATAAAAATTGATTTATATAGAGCCCTAAATTGCTTCCGAGGGATTCGCTCCCGTGGAAGCGCAGACAGGGGTCTGGAGTCAAGTGCGTGAGCTAATGAGGCACAGGGTTTCCATGTGAACAGGACAGAAGAGAAGCAGTGTGCACGGACATTTCCGCGAAGTTCGCAGCGGCGACCTGTGACAGACCGTTGGGTTTAAACTACATTCTCAACAAGAAACAATCTTTAAAAGTTGATTCCGGGGTTAGCTTGAGGAGGCGGATTCGCTTGGAAACACTAACGATAAAAAAACATGCAACTACTTTCCACATGAAAACGCTCCTGAGGCTTTGCTGCCATTTCAGTCTCACTCAGAGAGAACATGTTGGCAGCAAACCAGTGAAGAGGAAGTATGAGAGCTGGCGGATTTGTACCGTCGGCGTGGGTTGCAGGTCAAAATGAGAACGGTTTCCTTTTTAGTCATTTAGCTTTGCCAAACTATGCTCTGAAAACACAAGGATGGAAGCAATTACTCATCTATAAATACATGAAGACTCGATGGTAAGGTTCTTCTGCAACACCAAGAGTTCATCACCAAATTTAAACTGCAAATGATGCGCAGAAGTGCTTCTCAAGTGCCATTTTGGTAGCTTTGCACAGACTGTTTAATACAGCTCAGAAGTGGCATGAATGTATTTACATGAGAAAATACAATTGAATATAGAGGTGGGTTGAAGGCGGCATAATTTAGCGGCATTGCATCTTTATACAGAGCAGCCTTAACTTGGCTGTGTGAAGACACCTTACATGATACTTCCTCTTGAACTTAAGGCTTGTTGAGCACAGCCAAAGGGCAGACCGGCGCCTTCAAGCTGTGTAGTGCCCTGCATGTCTCATTGATTCTCATCTGTTGCACCAGATACCTGAGCACACTTGCATTAAACACACATTCCATTAAAAACACCACAATTGCTCAACAGACCCTGCTTACATCAAGATTTGATCTAAACATAGTTTTCTAAGTGCCCGGCTCGTGAAAGCACATCCTTGTTGTGCATTAAAAGTATTCAAGACTAAATGGGAGTCTTCAATTATTCACGAGGGCCGCATGATGCACATCTTATTCATCCTTATTGGTTTTAAAACATGCTCAGCACAGCAACCAGCAGGACAAGTAGTTATTGCACAGACTGTGTGAATGTTGCTTGCACTTACAATGAAAGTCTATGGGGAATCCATACAACAGCTGCCTCACGGACATCCACTGCAAACTCATTTCTGCTGATTTTACAATCTGAGGTATGAGCCAGCATGATTTTCTGTGGTAATCTGCGTGCAACAGATGTTATTCACATAGCTTAACCATAAAGGTTCTCTTTAATCAGAAGTTTTCAACCCTGCTCCTCATTCATGCAATAACATTTAATGGTAAGGAAGTTAATGGGACATCTATTTATAGTAATGTCTAAAACCATTGTGGACATTATTAAGTGCACTCAATCCCATAAGGCATCACATTTAAAAGTATACAACTGACGTACACTCAATGGCTGGTCAATGGAGAACACCCATGAACTATTAATACCAGAAAGATCGTTTTCATTCAAGGGACTACATTAGTGAAGTAATACCTGTATGTAGAAATTCTAAATGAGAATATAGGTTAAAGGGGAGTTTAAAACTCACTCCTGGGCAACTGCCATGCAGATTTTTGCTCCAACTTGCCTCACACCTATGTGGAAGTTTCTAATACATTCAGTAAGACCTTGATTAGCTTGTGTGTTTAATTTGGATTTGAGCTCAACTTTGAATTGGGCATACCTTGTATTAGGGTGGGATGGTTTGGATACAGCCCAAGCATCCTGCAAAGTCTATTTACTACCCACTTCAACACATCTGCCAATGATGAAAGTGATCCTAAACACCTCGATTAGCTGGTTCGGGTTTGTTTGAATAGGGTTGAAACTAAATTCTGCAGGCCAGTAGTTCTCCAAAAACAGGGCTGAAGACTATTGCTTTAAAACACAAAGGGTTTGTGGCTAGAGACAAAAAGAAACAAAGATGACAAGGTAGCAAATTAACCCTAAAATTAAACAGGCAATTTATAATACCATTTGATAAAGACGGAAGCTGATTCTTTAGCATTTAAAAAGTTCTTGCGCTGTAAATTATATACAGTTTTGTCAGCTTTTGTTAAATTTAAGAACATTGTAGTCCATTCTCAAACCCTTGAAGTATCAAGCTATCAAGAGACATGAAGACAAAACACTGAATGAGACACATAGGAGCCACTTCTTGAATAAATTTTTTTTTATTATTATTTTTGACTTTACAAAACCGGTAAAAAGTATTCTCTTTGTAGTCAAACGTAATATGCAGGCTGCGTGCAAGTGCCCTTGGACGAACCAACTACCAAACAATTTTGAATGCCTTTGAAAATGTAAAGAAAAATTCTGTCCGCTCCCCCAAGTCACCTAACGCTTTCTCTGACCCCAAAGGCTTTAGTTTGCTTATACGGCGATAAGGCCAACAGCTAGGCACTTCAGTAAGCTCAAAACCAGTTTACTTGCACTGTAAAAACAGGCTCATCAATCTCCTTAGGAACACAAAAGAATTCAGACTCCTGGCACTTGTATTTCATCACTTATCCCTAACAATCCCCATGATTTCCTGACATTGTGTTAGGTGTGTCTGCTGATGTGGATGTTGGAAAACATGCAATGGAATGTTACTTCAGTGACAGCCATGGTGAAGGTGTCCATGTTTTAGTTCTGGAGGGCTACAGATTACTGGAGCCAGATTCCACATGGATGGATTCAATTCATTTTTGTCAGAGCACACAGAGAGACCTTTAGGAGGCTTAGTTATTACCAACATTTCACACTAAAGGAGGTGGCCAGCGGCCACAGTTCTCCAGGACGTGAGCCAGACACAGTCACAACTCCTCCCCATGCACTCAAAACCCTGACTCCCTGGAGAGCATGTACTGGTTAGGTGTGAAACTAGCAAAATAGCCATGCAGGAAGACAGACAGTCAGTGGTGTAAGCATTTTACATTTCATCTGCATTCGCAAAGCCAAGCTTCCTGTTTTCAGCATGCACAATGTGTGTTAAGAGGAAAGCGCTGCCAAGCCACAATCCCCCAGTTTCAGACCGCCACACATGCCTGGCACATTACCCTAGAGACATTCCCCCAGCAGCTGTAGTCCATGCATGTCCGATGCAAACAGATATGACTGTGTAAACAAAGACCCATTGAGTACACGCAGTGGGTTTGAACATTTCCTGCTCCTGGAGAGTAGTTCTCTTTACCCCTCAAGCATCTGTCCGGAAAAAATTAATTTCCATTATATGCTTTTGCAATTTCTCATTACGGTGAAGTCTGTATACAAACCGGTCAACCTCCTACACACATGCACCCATTTCCAATTGTTCGATGGCACTTGAGTGGTGGCTGATGCTTATTAAAATCTGTGCCAAGGACTGATTTGTCTCTAATGCAATAAGGCATTAGTCCTGTTAGCCAGTCGGCAACCACTGGCGGCTCTGCGGGGGGACAGCCACACTGTCAGTGGCAGTAATTGGTCAGAATGACGGGCTCGAATCCTATGTGTATTGGGGGCTGCAATGAGCAAGAGATGGAAGCTACAATGATATACTCTGACAGCAACACATACACATGCCCAGTGCAGAGGATTAGAAAACAAAGCAGAATTGAAAGCTCTCAATTAGGGCAAAAAACACATTTATCCACAAGGTAAAAAAAATTTTTTAGTATGATTTAGATCAACTGTTACGCTACAAACCCCTGGCGCTTTCTGTGCTTGGTTCATCAGATGCAAAATTCATTTGTGATTCATACAAACTGCAAAAGAACCCCACCAGCATAAACCCGTTTGAACATATCTACTCGAGAGCACGATGAAAATTACCATGGCAATTAACAGAAAGTCTGTGCTAAGAGATAGGGGCCGGACAGCTGCAAATTAGCATGTACGTTCCTCCGAGTGAGGAACCGGGGAAAGACATGCTTGTCTTGCAGAATAAAGCACTAGAGTATTGTCTGAGGAAGACGTCTGGAGAGCCCGGACAGAATTTTTCGAGCTTGTTAAAATGATTTCTTGGCCAACATGAGCAGAAGTAGTCAATTTAAAGATGAAGTAAAGTGTGCTTAGAAAGCACTTGATGAGGTGAACAGTAAAGAGAAACTTCTAGTGTAGAGAAAATGACCTTGTGTTACGACTGGAGAGCCAATATACACAGCACCAAGAACTCAAGTTTTAACCCATTAAAAGGTTGCTGGTTCAAACTTTAGCAGACAGGGCCATTGATTTCTGCCATTCCACACTGTTCAGAAGATGTTCAGTCAGACTGTCCACGGTTCCTCAAAGGCAGCTGGTGTTCAAAGGTAAGACTGCTCTTACACTGCGAATAAATGCTTGTCTTTTCCTGTAGGAGAATTGCAAGTCGATCAGCAAAGCAAGCAAGAGGTCGGGGAGCACACAAAAACACACAACACTCAGACATCTAAATCATCTTCCAAGATGAATCCATTCATCACATTAAGCCATTGGAGCTACCAGTAATTACAAAGCAGAGTATATAGTGGAAACCGGAAGCAAGCCCATTAGGGCAGTGCAACTTTGTGCCATTTAGTGCTTCTTGCAGAACAGGCAGATTTGGAAAGCTTTGACTCATCAGAATTAAGAAGGACTAAAACTACAGAGAACAAAAGTCACTTTTTTAATGGACAGGCATTGATGCATGTTTGCAGTATCAGTGGAAAAGATGACTGACCTGAGAAGAGGTCTGAGATTCGATTAATTGTTCCAAATTCCAGGAATTGCTAGGCATCACAACCTAGGGAAGAGAGAATGCAATGAGCGAACAACCAAACATTGCTATGATCAAGTATTTTGTATTGAGGAAGCTCATGCAATCTGATAAGTTTGAGTCATGCAACTCAAGCTTTTCCATGTAACTTTTTTTCCAGGTAGGACATTGAGTTTTTCCAGTACTTTAAACAATTAAAAATCGCAAAAGAAAAGAGGAAAGAAAAAAAAAAAAAACTGGAGCAGCATTACAAACAGATGGATCAAGATTTGACACTGAGCACTTTTAGCATGAGTTGCATTATAATTCTGCTCTGAAACGTTAGTACAGCAATATTATTATAAGCAAAATCTATTACTGCGTGTTTGTACATATATTTGTTTCACTTTACTTTAATATTTTTAAACGATTGAATCTTTTAAATCATTGCACGCTGTTACCAAACAGTTTTAAGTATATAAATGTAACACTACTCACAAATTTAGGGTTAGGGTTACCTTTACAATGCTGCACTTAAAGTTTAACAGTCCTCTCCTGTCTTTACTAAAAGCAGCCAACTTGTCTTTGCATCAGTCCTGACAAATATGGGCCCCTGTATAACTTAACTTTTAAATTCAAATTATTTCAGGCTGTAATACATTTCCCATTCTTAGTGAGATCAAAAATAAAAATGTCATTCAAGAAAAGTTTAATACATACCCAAGCATCGAATGCTTTAGTTCTCTCTATAGACATTAGGAAGCTATCCAGGTTATTTTAAAGAGCACAGGTCTTACCTCTAGGGTCCTTTTTAAGTATAAAAAGAGAGAGAAACATTAAAGGTGTGCTTTTAATTGTCAAATCAAACACTTTAAACAGACTCCTTTAGTGTAGTTTACGTCTTCAGACTACATGCATTGTTTTAAATTTAAAATCTGTTTTTTGAAGAGGAAGAAAGGTTGGAACCGAAGGTTATGAGTTATTTAAAAGGCCATTTCAGATTTTATAAAGACAAAGAAAAATAAACCAGGTTAAAGTTTCATAAAAAACAATCTAGGCTTTATTGACATCTGCTGCAAACATGATTTGGACAGATTTAGTTACCTATTTAGGCAAGCTTACACAAGTCATTCTGCATTTTATGGAGAGGATACAAATACTAAATGGCAGTAAAGTACAGTTTGGATGTGTTTTTTTTTTTCTTTCTTTTTTTAAATTATGTACAATAGAGTCGGTTTTAGCTGCAGTATCCCTTTACATAAGAAAGAGATGACCCTTGTGGAGATTGTTGTCCAAATCCTTTAAGCAGTTTGTGCATGCAGTTTATATAGCATGGTGCCTTCCATGATAATCTGACTTGTTTGATGATTTCTTTTTCCTTTTAAACATAAGTTGCCAAACATGGTTTATTCTACAGAACAGTTTTGAAAAGTAACATCTTATTTTAACAAATTAAGGATTTGAGGACATTTCATCTCAACAGCGTCTAATTGGGCTATATTTCAAAACTCTAAAATATACAAGGAAAAATATTGAGACCTAAAATCTACATTTACAGCTTTTAAAACTATTTAAATCAAATGAGCAATAATCAATGGCTGTTGGAAATACCATTAAAATACATTTTGCATTTCAGTAATTTACACTCCTTATTACAAAACAAACATTACGTTTAGGGTCTTTTTGATATGCTAGTATTAAACAGAATTTTGAAATGTAGCCTACATGGGAATCTGCAACTGCACCTCAGCAGAGTTTTTAAGGTAACACAAATTAAAGTGGCGTCCTGAGACACATAAAAAGTGGCTGTACAGTTGTTAGGCTTTACCTTTCAGCTAAATACTTTTTCCAATCATTGGAACAAATGTTTACCATCGACAAATGCAAAAAAAGCAAGGGTAGGTATGAGCAGAGGAAGAGATATCGGCAAAAACAAAAATAAACCAAACCAACAAAAACAAAAAACAGCCATGTTTAAACTCTAATCCTCCTAAAGGTTATGTTGATTCTTGAGGCATTCAAATGCCGTTCTGTCGAGTTTCTTTTAAAAAGTCCGGAGTAAAAAAAACACAAAACAAAAAAAAAAACAAAAAAAAAACAAAAAAACAAACGGACAATTACTTTTGTCGGGTAGCTTAAAGCGTGAGCTGCCATGGGAGACAGTTGTCATGGCGACGCGGTGGGTGATGTTCCACTAATCAGACTTAGTATCGTCCATAGGGGTGTTCCCTTAACCCAGGCTTAGGCTGTCTCTGAGCGGGAGCTTTTCCTCCGCCAGCAGGGCGCGGTGTCCCATTCCAGTCATCTTGAGCTGTGGGAGCAAACAAATAGTGCAAGTGGGTAAAACAACAGCAAAAAAACTATAGCTCACCAAAAGCGATAATGTAAATAAAGGACTTTCACAGTCAAACAAAAATTATTTTTTTTTTTTTTTTTTTTTAAGTCAAAATATTGCTGGTAGGGTGCTTGTAATGAAATAAGTAAAATGTGAACATCTATGCGCCCAATCAAACTATATGCTGATTCCAGATATGGCTATTTCTATACTATAAATTAGGTTACAGTACATGACAAGTTTAGTATGGCCAGATCTATAGTATTTAAAAAGCCATATACATAGTACTTATGTACTTTAACAGTAACAATGTAATAAGTCACAAATATCTACTAGACAGTGACAAAATGGCAGGACTCATGCTTAAGTAATGCTTCCAAAACCATCTTGAAATACAGGAAGGGTTCTGTTCAGTAACACCAGTGTTACGAACTGTAGCATTGTCCACACCCTCGATATAATTTCCAAATAAATGTCTGAAACCATCAGCAACAGATTATGAAACTAAACTTACCGTAGTTTTCATAGCCCTCCTGTGTTTCTCCATGTCCATAGTCATAGTATTCTGGTTCTCTGAAAAAAATATGCAAGTACAAACAATGTTCAAATGAACAACTCTTGCACAAGAGAACCTGGCCTGAATTTCCTAGCACAAACTAAGCCAAGAACATTACGCGTTAAGACAGTGGGATGTTACAAAAAAAGCCTATATAAGCCACAGTAATTATAAGCTAAGAGGAAGTCTTTTAGAGGAAACTTGAACTTTCCATGTCTCAAAGCAAAATTAATATGTACTGTTAACTTACGCTTGTGGCTGACTGTAGTAGCTGTCATAGGATTCATAGCCTGCATCTGTGTAGCTCTCATCATAAGACTGAAGAAAAAATAAATTAGAATTCCACAGCAGCATAAACTTTAAAAGGTAAACTCAACATCTTCAAAGCAAATCAGAAAAGATCTAATAAAGAAACATACGTATTCTTCATATGAGTCTTGAGTCTGAGGGTGCTGGGATGGAGGGGGCATCCGCTGAGACGCGGGGGCAGGTGGACGAGCACGATTGGAAGCTGCTCCTCTGGGCGGCTGGGCTGACGGTCCTCCTCTACCTGCAGGTGCTCCCCTTACTGCTCCACCTCGAGGGGGTCCACCACGACCACCACGTGGGGGCATACCACGACCCCTGCAAAAGACAAAAAAAAAAAATAAATGTTAAAGTCTCCAAGTTTTATGATCTAAAATGCAAATCCAGCTTGAACTACAAATATTACAATTAGTCTATTTAAAAAAATAAATAAATAAATAAAAAAAAAATTAAATGCATTATTGTGGGTACCTGGGTACTCCAGGAGGAGGAAGACCTCCACGGCCTCTGATTGGTGGCCCTCCTCGGCCTCTGCCCCCATGTTCCTGACCACCGTTTAGGAACTTCATCTCCATGAATTGCTCCTGGCAAATCTCATCCATCATGTCCTGTGAGACAGGCACATAAGCTTACTAACACGACACTTTCCACAAGAACATCAGGACATGCAAATGATAGCTGCTGAGAGTAAGACAACAGCATAAGGAGAAACCTAGGCTTCACATACAAGGCCATTAGCACAGTGCACAAAGGTTAGAGTCATTTACAGTGGAAACACACACAGTTTAGTGATGCCTTTCAGTCGTTTAGTTTAGACACAGAAGTGATCTTGAAAACAACTAATTTATCAGATTAAACATTAATATGCCACCAGAGGCAGAGCAAGTGGAGTCACAACCCAACAACCCAGGCGGTTTGGACTTAAACAATGGCCTACATGGAATTCATAAAATCACAGAACTATAAAAACAATAGTTTTAGACAAAAAACAATATCAGCACTTTGCTGCAATGAACATGATCTCTGGGCTGTCCTTCTTAAATCTAGGGTAAATTCCAGAGTACTTACAGGGAACAAGAACTTTTTGATCTCCTCCATGGCATGAGCCATGCGCACATATGCCTCAGGAACAGGAGCAAACACCTCAATAAACACATGAAGCTCCATGGCCAAGTGTGCATACTTCGGCTCTCCACTTTTCCTCAAGCCGTCCTCCTGAAAAACAAAGTAGTTCCGTACTTCGTTATTTAACCTTCATTCACACAGCAACAACAACAAGAACGTGATGCATCAAAAAGCCTAGAATCATTCTTTAGAGATTTTAGATCTTAGAAATCCAGCATCAAAAACGGGCGCCCCTGGTGCAAGTCGTTCTTCCAACAATTCTTCAGACTTTAAAAAAAAAAAACAAAAAAAAATAAAAACCTCAATAACACTTTACCTTGGTTTTGTCCCTCATGGATCCTTTCCCCAGCACAGAGATCTTAGCACCAGTCTCCTCCTGAAGTCTCTTGATTGTGTTCCCCTGCGGTCCAAGGATCTTCCCAACAAAGTTAAACTGCATAAAAGAAAAATTAAATATTAAACCCACATCGAAAAATTCTACAGTGCCTCACTTAGCCTGTATAAACATGTTTTCAAGGACTAAAAGCTCAATAGTTTTGTTCTTCCTGAACAGGACTAGATTAAAAAGAATGCATAGACATCAAAGGCCAGAGTCATGCACTGCTTGGCACCAAAGCCAGGGGTAACATTAGGCAGTCTGGGAACACACACACACAAGGAAACTCTGCTAAAACAGGAGGAAGATCACACTCAGGACAACAAACATCTGTTTCTTTGAACAAAACCAAATTGCCACTCGAGAGAAAAAAAAGCAAAGAGTTAAGTCCAACATTTAAAAGTCAAAGTAACTCTCAGCAGAGTCTGCTGTTGAACAGATCTATGTGCAGCAGACAGGTGCGAAGTCATAAGCAAAGATCTAACATAATTTGCTGCTGTCCACACAACACACATCCTCAGGACAACTACTTTTTCTTAATCAAATCGAAGCAAAAGCTTAATATAACAAGCTGTTCTAAAGAGAAACCGCACTTACATTTGGACTCAACCAGCATAATCAATCAAGCAAAACTCGCATACCAATCTGATATTCATGTAACCGCTAAAGAAGAAAAAAAAGCAGCGCTCAAGATTGGATTTTGGGACAAGCTGGAGAAAAATTAAATGTTACTTTCAGCTTGTATAAACTGATCAGCAATCTTTAAAGGTCCCACTCCCTATCAACAAGATGTCTTAATACAGTCTAATCACATCTAGCAGGTAAGCAATTACAGGACACAAATTAAAAATAAAAAAAATACCGCAAACCTCTTCATGACAAATTTCAGGCCTTATGCAGGTTTCAACAATCAAATAATTTCTAAATTCTTGAAATACACCTCTGATGAGATCAGACCCACTATATCACTTGTTAATAGTTCTTTCCATAATTAATACAATTCCCTACTTTTCAGGACTTTTTTGTACCCCTCAAGAATCCTTAGGTGACCTTTGATTCCCCTGAGGCGTTACATTCATTCAACACCAGTTCTGAAGCAGCGCACATGTAATCGAGTAAACCGGCACAACGTGTTCCTGAACCACAGTGGCACTCACCTTAGGGTACTGTTTGACTGGTATGAGAACCCTTTCCTTCAGTTTGATGTTTTTCTGGGTGAAGAGGTCCAGGTAGCTTTCTGATTCTTTCTCAGTCTCTCCTTTCTCAATCTTCTCAATTTCTAAAAGACAGAAAACAATATATGAGCAGGCATCAGATCTAAATATTTAAATAAAAAAACTTACTTTAGCAATCCTTACTTTCAGATATTATATGCATTGCAAAACTCAATAGCTAGACACAACTGCACAAGTTTTGACTTTCACATCAGACAACATATCAAAAATATATCCGTTTTAAGAACCAAGGTTTAAAATAGGCAGCAAAACAATCAGGAATTATTTTAACCCACACGGTTACATGACAAACTGGATTAGAAGCTAATGTTTACAGGCCTGGATTATTTTCTCTAGCAATCTCCAAGTCATTTTACATCAATACCCAATGTACTTCTAAGATTTAAGTGCCGTTTTGCTTCAGGTTGCAAAGAAAAGTGCTTGCATCAAAGGCACTGGCAGCAAACGCCATCAATCAATAGACTCGGCTTTTTACTGCAAGTCTGATGCTAAACAACGAACATTTGCATGCCTCTGGAAAGGTAACTTAAGGAACTGATCTGCTAATATAAACCAGAAGATACGGTTAACCTCCCACTAGAGTGATGATATAAGACATGTGGTGAAACGAGGCCAGGAAAAGACATTTCCTACACTAAAAATCCATTTCATTTCCAGATGCAACACTTCCCACAGTAAAGGCACACATGGTCCGGAACATGGTTTTTATTACTACGACAAATCTCAAACTTAAGACATTCAGCCGTCTTCAATTTCATCTGATCGGACTTGGACGATTTCATCTACAGCTTTCCAGATCTTTCAGTCTAGACAAACACGATAAGTGCATGTAGGCTGGGGCTCGACGGGTAACGTACAAAGGAAAAGCCACGTAGCCCCCGTTTACATCCAAAGCCCTGCTTACAAACAAAACAAACAATAAAGGGCGGCAAATACCTATTTAAAAATATAAATAATTTAAATGCAATTCTAATACGACAGACGTTTTTTTTTACGTCTTACTGAAATATTACCTAATTTTTTTATCATTTAAAGAAAATTTTCTATGAAAAAGTTGTATAAAACGCATAATCTGATCAGAAAGTTTCCACTTCGATCAATGCATTTTTTAACCCAAACCAACACGCGGCTCAAAGGCTGCCCTCAACGGGACTGCTGCCAGGGGATGGTCGGAGTAAAACTCTCCAGCACTACGGGTTTTAATGAAGAAGGGTACAAAGAAATTACATCATCCTTTAAAAGTGGAGTTTGTCTCTCCGAAAAAGCATTAATTACACGCGAAAAATGGCTTCTATAGCACGTGCCTGGCTCACCCCCCGCGCGCTGAAGCGAGAATTTGTAACGGTCGCCCTGCGTCCCGTGAACGACTAACGTTAGAATCAATCCCCAGCGTTTCTCAAAATAAAACTACGATACATCTACATCGCAAAAAAAGTTCCCGGGTTGGATTTTTACGCCTCTTCTCAATTGTTTTTACAAAACAACGGCGTTTACCTGCTGTTAGAAGTTTCATGGCGTGCGTGAAAGACGCGTCCAGGCTGTCGCGCTCCGCCAGCAGCTGCGGGAGGTATTTGTTCTCATTCTCCATGTTGAGTTTCTTAGTTTAAAGAAGGTTTAAAAACCAAACGTCCGACGAAACTATTTCAGTATCCACTTCCTGCAAGAGGCAAAGCGAGGCGCAAACACACAAGCGACGGCGACTGAGCTGAGTAGCAATGGCTCCTGTTCTCCTGCGTGCGGTTAGATACAGATGAACAAAAGCTTGAGACCAGCGCAAATGACTTGAGCTAGCGGAAATTACGTCACGAAACGAGACGTATGGGACCGCCCACTTTGATGTGAAAGTTTTTGGACTGCAGTCTGTACAAAATTGCAAGACACTGCAAGTCCCATTCTGTTGGTAATCATAAAAGATAAATGATCGAATATATCTAAAATGGGAATTTTTATTAGGCTCCTATGTTTATGTTCCGTTATTAAACTTTAATGGCAATTTAAAAGAACCCGTTCATTGTCATTAAAGTGAAATGACTGAAACTACATTTGAACAAAAATTAAACGGCACTTTGTATCGGATTATACATGATTCTGATACACAATGTTAGTGGTGCCTTCATACAAAAATTATCTGTGTTCTTCCAGTAAATATAAATCTGATCTGCATAAATTAATATGCTGTTATGCTGTCGGGCTCTTGGAGACATCCACAAACGTTTGCATAAGCTTCTGGGCTCATCTATGTGGTAAATTATGTAGGGATGGTGCACAGTGCATAATGTAATGTTTGCTGCCCCCCACTGGATGAAAATGGAACATGGTTTACTTTCAGTGGTTGCAGGTGAAGCATTTGGACAGTAATAATAATGCTTTTAAAAAGTAATCGCAAACTTAATCAGTTGCATTTGCTTTGATTTAGAGATTATAGTTTAGTTAATTTGCATGATTATTTATCACAATTACGAGACAATCCTGGCATAGTCTCACAATCTCAGATCTGCTGGTCTGTTTCAAATTAGAGTACCTATGCTGCACTTTTACACTGCTATTATTTTATATGCATCTTTCATGTAAACAAAAATGTGCTTGTTTTCTTTCTTCTTTCGTGCTTCTCTTCTACGACAAACACAGCTTCTCTCTGCCAGCGCTGGAGAGCAGTGAGGTCAGCTGTATAGCTCAGCATTGCTAGGAGGCCAGTGAAACCTTTTTGTCCAGTGAAAGCTTTCAGAACTGTCACACCTGCTTAGGCCTTTAGCACCACTACAACCACCCTCTGCTCCCCTTTTCCCCTCAGCCTCGCTCAAGGTTAACACACTCTGTTTGTGCATGTCAGACTATTCAGACTCATAACGAAGTGGCTGCTGACCGCCGTGGCCTTTGAGCTCGGTTAGCGTATACAGTATATTCCTCTCTTTTTCATCCCTGCTGCTTTTGCACTTTGCCTCTCTCTTTCTCTTAACAAAGCCATTGTTTATATTCACAGAGCACAGGATAAATAGTTACAGTAAACTACACCATAAAGGACTTCACAGAGGTAAGGTGGTGTGTGGTGTATTTGCAGTTTGATAACTAAAGCTGTCATTTGCTTTAGCACATAAAAATAAATATCATAGGCTATTGCTATTTACTTATTTTACTTTATTATACCATTTGTTTATTTCCCTGGTGTTGTTTTTTTTTTACATCTAATAATTAAAATATTTTTTAATACAATCTGGTGAGTTGTTTCATATCTCATTTTGTTCCCTTAAAACTTATCTCTCATCTTCTCAGCACCTGCTAGCAGGAAGCTTATGATAATACATCTTGTGACCTGAGGCAAACACTTGAAATTGTTCGAAACTGGTGTAACAACACATTTAACAAATCCCTTCTGTTCTGTTGATAACAGACAAATGGCACATTAGTTATGTTAAGAAAAAACAAACATTTGGAATCAAGTTATAAATTTAGGTACTGAACTCTAAGAACACAGCTTTAGACATACAGTAGCAAGTTCACCATTAGCTAACCAATAACTAATATTTTTTTCATACTTTCCAGAGAACTAAAATTTACAGCTGCATTATTAATGAGAACAATGCAGGATTAAATTAAGTGTAGATCTGGAAAACCCACTGATAATGATTGTGATTATGAATGATTGTTTATCCTTAGTTCATGTTTTTGTCTTTGGTTTTGTGCAAAGAAAATAGTTTTAACTAATGTTAACTAATGAACGTTATTGTAAAGTGTTACCATGTATTCTAAAGTGAAAAGAACAACAACTCCCTTGCAATGACTCAAGGTTTTAGGGGGTGAATGAATACACACAAGTGTACTCTACTGAAAGGTTATTGCAACATTTTATCTCACAATTCAGACTTTTTTTTTCTTTGAATCGCATGATACAAACTTGCAATCACGCAATTCTGACTTTTACATTTATATTTTACAATTCTAAGAAAAAAGTCAGGATTGTGTGATATAAACATGCAATTCTGTGAAACAAGCGCACAATTGTGAGTTAGAATTCTGAGATATCAAGACTTTATAACTCTTTCTTTGCTTACAAAAAAACTCAGAGTTTATATCACACAACTCTGAGTTTTTTTCACGTAATTGCGACTTTATATTCCACAATTCTGATTTTATAACTTGCAATTGCCAGTTTGTATCTCACGATTCTGAGAAAAAAGTCTAAATTGCGAGTTTGTCTCAATAATCTTTCTTTGTTATTTTTTATTCATTGGCGAAAATTTACTTCCATAAGTTACTTAGCAGTTCTGAAATAAAGGAAACAACTAATATAGTGATTTAACTAATAAATGAGAGTTTCTTGTAAGTTATAGTAGTTACATGTTAATATTGTGTAAACCTTTGTTCATGTGAATGTGTATGTAGTGATATAACAGCATTAAATGTTACTTATACAGTAGCATAATAAACTCACTGAGCAAGTAAATCAAGCAATACGAGAAAAAGCTCTCATGGTTTGATTAACTGCTGGTGTGTTGTTTTACTGATGTTCGCGTGGCACATCAGGCTCTGACTTCACATTGCGAAGCCAATAAATAGAGACTTTTTAAAGCCAATTTAGAAGCCAGATCTCAGTGAGGAATTGTTGGAATTGTTTCCCCCAGTGACTCGACATCCCAAACGGAGGTCATTTATCATCTTAACCTCTCTCTGTCCCTTAAAATGAATTGCATGCACAAGGGTTTCTTAAGGTATGAATTAAAGATTTAAAAATAACTTCAAACCAAGCAAATCAAGCTGAATATGGATCATTTTAAAGAAAATTGGTTCAAATTAGCACTCCAGTGTGTTTGATGTGAAATAACTACAGCGTTACTTTTAGAAGGGCCTGTAACGGCACACTTTTCCACATGTCACTGCTTCACGGGAGCTCAGTTAATTAATCAGCACAAGGTTTGATTCCTTTTAACCTGCTTACCCAGCTAACAAATTTATGTTCTGAGAACGTTTTCCTAATGTTCTGGTTTGGTTGTGGGAACGTTATTTGGAATGTTCCAAAAATGTAGAAATGTCCAGTTTCCTAGAATGTTATGTGGTTAGTATAACATTCCTGCAATATTCTTGCAATCTACATTTCACTTTAAATATAACGTTTACTTAAAATATAACATTCTATGAACGTTTATTTACAACATTCCAAGAACGTCACAATGTCCAGTTTGCCTAACATTGCCGGAACGTTATTTTATGGAGTTTTTTTTTCACCTACATTTTATTAAAAATATAACATCCTTAAAAGATTTATTTGGAACATTTATTTTGGAACATTACAACTTTAATTATGTATAAATAACGTCCCAAAAACATTTTCGAACAACATTATGAACAAGTACAAATAACATCTTAAAGACGTTCCAAGAACGATGTTCTAAGAACGTTTTCTATCAACATTATAGGAACAATCATCAAATGCAAGTAACGTCCTAAAGATCATAGGCGGAGTTTCACATTTTTGTCTGGGGGGGGGCACCTACCGGTACACCAAGAACTCAGTTTTGTTTTGTTTTACATACATACAGCACACCATATTTTCCACTTTCAAGTAATTGTAGCCTTTACAATTTATTCTTAAATAAAAATACATTTAAAATGAACAATGACTGGTAGCCTACACAGAGTGGAATACAAACTTACATCTTACCTAATGTAGAAGATTCTGCCCCTTTTTCCGATTTGCGTAGTTGTCCAGTAATTTCTCTCATGATAAATTTGCAATCAACTCGTTTTCTATGTGCAGTAGGGAAATATCGGAAAATCGGTCCTGAGTTCGCCTGTGCATTTTGCAATATTTGAGGAAAAGTGGCGACAGCGGTGTGATCACGTCATTAACTTAACTGCTGAATTGAAATCTGCTCTCCCGCTTTTTCTTGCGCAGAGCCAGAACGCGCTGAGCGCTTGTCATATTATCATAAATATTAAGTGTTTTCAATCATATACTGCTAATTGTAGGTTTCGTACATTTAAAAACACATAAGTACTAACAAAAATAATGATCCTTACAAATATAATCTGACGACATATTTTATTAATGGCATATACAGATCGTGTAGGTTACTATAAAGTTTACTCTTCTTTTCTCCCCGTTTACCGGAGACTTACTTAAACGTGTTTTGGGAGGACAGGATGAATTTACGTGTTGTAAAACCCCCAGTTTGAATTCAGCGCGAACTAACACGACGCCCGTCACCCGGTATAGATCAAGTAACATGGTCATTATAAAAGTGTTTAAATTACCAATTACAGGTGCTTGCACAAATTTGGAATATAGAATATTTCATAATATAGTCAGTATGTTTGTTAATATTAATAATAAAAAAGGAAAAACATAATTAAAACGATCCATGTGTTACAGCGCTAGTGTGACTGACAAGACACGTCGCCATGGAAACAATAAGGCTAAACGTTCCAAAATAACGGTCGCCTAAAAAAAGTCTC
>JAUMHG010000020.1:2100595-2124983 GCA_032359395.1 Enteromius anoplus
AAGCTACATACCTTCTATGTACATATCAGAGAACAATTTAAAATATTCTTTCAATGCATTCTATGGCACCTTTAAGATTAACCTTCTCTAGAAATACACATTTAAAATTTCAACAAGTATAAATGCTGGAAAGTACAAAAACTTTTAAATGATTCTGATTTTAAATGATTTTTGTCCAATCCTCTCTAAAATCTCCCTACTTCTGAAACGAACTTGTAAACAGCAAGTCATAGTTTTTGGCTGTGATTTAACTAAAGCCTATTGGCGGTCTTAAAACAGGGAAACGGTCTATTCAGTATGTCTTGCCCCCATACTTTCTGTTTCAGTGAGAAATGTGTGTAAATAGTAAATCCCATTAAGTTGCTTGCAGATGTACCCAGGTTTTTCCCCACTGCTCGGGTTTCTTTGAGTCAGTAGTTGGCCCGCAAGCAGAGCTCAGCTGGTTGCGGGAAATGCCAATGAAAAAGCTTAGCAGGGTGATTAGCTTTCACAGCACAGATAGGGCCGTCTAAACGGGGTGCATGGTAAAGGAGGGCTATTACTGGTGTTCTCTGGAGTAGTTAATTTTAAACTAAAATGCAGGAAAGGAAAATCACAGTCACAGTCTTGGCTCATCATCACACCTCATTTAAGGATTCATCATGCTCAGCACTTAGAAGTGAAAGCAGAAGAGGAAATAAACATCCTATTTTATGGTGGATTCCGTGTCATGCTATGCTGTGACTCATTCGGCAGCAATCAAAATGTAACCTTCATTTAGATTTTTCAGTAATCCAACACCTGAGACTTGATGGGGGAAATCCTAGTCTCTTCCCCAATGTTCTATTATCCATTGCATTTAATGTAGCACCATTATTTGCCATTTGTTTCCATCATCTCATCTTACCTCTCTCTTCTTTTTGACAGAGACCTGCAGGGTTAGGACTGAGCCCATGTCGTTCTTCCAAGGCATTCGTATGGTGATGGGTTACGGCCCTTATGCCAAGCTGGTCATGGGCTTCCTCTTTACCTCTCTGGCTTTTAGTGTGAGTTCTTGTGCAAATCATATATTTATTTTACGCTGAGTCGTGGTCACCACCAGACGTTTGAGTTGTTTGAGCTGTGACCGCCCTGGACGAGCACCGTTGCCTTTGACGGCCACTTTATGTGTTAGGTTTTGCTAATGTCTCTTTACCATGGAGCTTATTATTTCTGTAAATATTTCTTGCAGTTTCTGGAGGGAAATTTTGCACTGTTCTGTAGCTACACCCTTGGCTTCAGAAACGACTTCCAAAACGTTCTTCTCGTCATTATGGTAAGAGAACTTAATCTGTCATCTGTTTTAAATTGTATGTGTATTGTAATGGGGTTTTTGAAGCCTAAATACTCTGTAAAGATAGGTGGGGTGATTGACAGTGACATTTTTTCAGACACATTGCACAACACATTTGCATAATACAAGTTCCATTTTTGCTGGCCACCTGAAAACACTCGTGTTTCCAGAAATGTATTACGCCTTAACCAATCCATAACTCACTGCTTTAGCCATAAAAATGCTTCAGTGTTGCAGAAAAGTTGTCAGTAATCAGTTTTTGTTTTTTAAGGAAGACAAATGCTGTTCATCTAGTTACGAAGAACAAGAGTGTCTTGTTCATATGCTTTTGTCTTGGCGTTCCAAACCCAGATTCCTTTTAAAGATCCCTTTCAATAAGAGAGTATTATTGTGATCATGTTAAACTCAGCATGCTGACGTTTTTTTTATTTTTTTTAACTACAATAACCCTCGTTCAGGGAGTTGAATGCATGAATAGAACGTTTTCAGGCATCGTCCTAGTTATGACACAAAACATTCCAGTATTGTAGTCAGAAAGGTGTTAGGAAGCCATCTTCTTGATGGGAACCTGTTTAAACTCACAGACAGTTGTAATCATTGCAGGAAACCTAATCTTAGCTAATGCCTTGTTTGCACACATTCTTAGTCATGAAAACCATCGTGCAATGCAGTGCTGTATCACAAACCTGTGTCTCTATCATCATCAAAAATCATCAAAAAATGTTTTGTATTTGAAAAATGTTTGTCTTCCAAATCACCATCGCCACACAAAAACTAACTTTTATCATCCTGCACACCTTAACAGTAGTTGACTTTGTGCTAATTCTGTGTTTATTTCTCTATTTCAGCTCTCCGCCACACTTGCCATCCCATTTTGGCAATGGTTCCTTACAAAATTTGGCAAGAAGACGGCAGTGTATATTGGGACCACAGTAAGTACTGGCAGCGGCACATAAACCTTTATTTAATTACACGAACTGACCAACAGTGGCTGCTACTGATCTGTCATCTACATTAATAGATGATTTGTTTCCTGTTACTGATGGTCTATGTTCTCTTTGCAGTCCGTGGTGCCTTTCCTGGTCTCAGTCGTCTTTGTGCCCAGCAATCTTATTGTGACGTACATCGTGTCTTTCGCTGCCGGAGTCAGCGTTGCAGCAGCGTTCCTCCTGCCATGGTAAGTAACTGAGAAGTGTACAAATGTGTGTGTGCACTTCCAGATTTGGTGCGCTTTATTAATGGAGTGTGTTTCCCTGGATGCTCAGGTCCATGCTTCCCGATGTCGTGGATGATTTTAAAGTCCAAAATCCTGAATCTCAGGGCCATGAAGCCATCTTCTACTCCTTCTATGTGTTCTTCACCAAGTTTGCATCTGGAGTTTCTTTGGGGGTCTCAACACTTAGTCTTGAGTAAGTTTTTACAGCCTTGCACATGAAATACTGGCTTTCAAATTGGATTACATGGACTGCATGATCCACTAAGCCCAGCTTTTTGTTTTATTGTATGAGAATCAGTCTGGCCTCCTCACATTTAGATGTAATGCGATTAGCATCGGTTTTATGGGCTCTTTGAGTTTGGAGACATGACCATATAGGATAGTTGTTTTAGTGTGAGATTCAGTGATCAGTCATGAGGTTGGTTTTATCTGGATGAACATGAATCGGATATTAATCTCTCATTTTTTTTCTTTGAAACAGTTTTGCCGGTTATGTGACGAGGGGTTGCACGCAACCTGCCCAAGTCGATTTAACATTGAAGATCCTGGTGTCTGCTGCTCCGATAATCTTGATCATTATCGGGCTGCTAGTATTCATCTCATATCCAATCAACGAGGAAAAGAGACAAGGCAACCGCAAACTGCTTAATGAACAACGGTAAAGCCACCTATTGATTTTAAGTCTTCCAGTCACATGTTTTTCTTAAAGACATTAATCCTGCTCAACATTCTCGAAATCTATAAATTAACACGGTACTTTTTTAAACCTCTAAAGCCGATTAAATAGCATTCTTTAAATTATTTTGCCTAACTTTGTCCTGTTTCTTGATTTTTTTTTTTTCCTTCTAGAGAAAATGAGGTCGACTCAGAAACAGACTCCACTGAGCTCAATGTGGTTTAATAGGACCAAAACACTAGACAGACCATCGTGCCAATTGCGTCGGACCAACAGAGCCAAAACAAAATGAGTGGATGCTTTGAACCAACCATGCTGCCCTGTGTCTGAAAACTTCAACCAATATCACGCCGACACGACCGCAAATCTTGAAACTTAACTTTTTCCAGCTCAAGTTCAAAGTGCCTTGCCATTTCCAGTTGCAAGGGCTTATGGACCCTAGAAACGTTTCTCTTCATTGCACAAGGCTTGTTTGTGTTGCCAGTATTTGTGCTGCTTGCTGGTATAGGATCTACAAAGCAGTATAAAAAAAAACGGCTTTTGAGAAGCACACATCTAAACTGTACTAAAAGATGATCTGAGGTGGGACATGTCTACATTAAGAAGAAACTTGAAACGTGGGTAAAAAAAAAAACAAAACGTTTTTTTGGTGCTAAAACCAAAAATGCATTTAAGTCGTGTTTGAAAGGTACATTTTGGGGGGAATATCTCAATGTTTGTATGTCATTTAAATATTTATAAGTGCTTTTGTGCGTCTATCTGGATACGCAGACTTGAGACCTGAGTGGGGTTTTATTATATCTAACTTCAGTATTGTGAACAGAAGGTTATTGTTTATTTCTTGTATCACTTTCCTTCACGTACCCATTCTATTATGTCCTTTTCATTCGTTTCCACTCTCTTGGGGCAAACGGAGCTCTTTTAGAGGGAGGCTCTGAGGGATAAACTTACAAATCTGCTCCCTCGATGGTTGCAGATGATATCCTTCAGATCAGAGGATCTTATTCGATTACATTCTGGATAGGTTCACTAAAGTGCGGATAAAGGTGCTGCTAACAACTGAGGCTATAAACTAGCAGGATGTCTTCAGACTGCGTGGGGTTAAAATGTGTGAGCCTTTGCTTATGTTGTGAGGTGAACAAGATTATTTAAGTATTTATTACTTTTGTTTTAGATCATATGTTAATTTGATTATGTTAGTATCTCCCATCTTCCTTAATTTATCTTGTTTAAGGGCCTCGGTCACATGAAAAAAGGGCAATTAGAGCTGTCACTGCTGAATTATGTCTAAAATGCCATTAATTCCTATGGAAAAGCCAATCAGTGTGTTTACAGGTGACACTGCTGTTTGTTTAGGTGTTAAATTAATCTGATTTCTGGTCTGTTCGTTTGTGTGTTGGTGACTGTACAGTAGATGTCAAATTCTATGTCAAAGATCTGAATGCCAAGTGTTTCTGTAAGTGCTGTGATATATGTACATAGACCATCTGAAAATAGACATATTTTTCATTTTCTATATGGGGGGAAAATGGAATGGCTTGTAAATATTTGTGTAAATGTCTTATTTTATACATATGTACATAAGATGCGCACTGAAATGTCATCAGTGAAAGTTTGGAGTTAATACCGTTTTTAACACGTGTCAATTTTATATTGATGCATCTGTGATATATATATTTTTTTTCTCCCCCTCCATTTTCATTAACAGCAGTGGTGATCTGTTAAGATTTCCATATTCTGATATCAAGCATTACAGTTATTGTATATAACAGATGTGATGATGTTTGTACATAGATGGGATATTTTTGAATGCAGTTGTTGTACGTGTAAATGTGTGTAGTTATTTAAAAGAAACAATGTTACAAGAAATGTTTGTTAATAAATACTAATGAATATTCAAGGATCCTTGTTTGTTTATTCTTTTCTAAACACTCAGTTACTTGTATAGTATCTAAAAACATTTATTTATATATTTATATATATATATATATACATATATTTAAATTGTGTCATTTAGTATCTGTTTTAAAACGTGCTACTTACTACTTTCAAAAGTTTTAGTCCATATGCCCACTTCCTCTCAAATGTAAATAATTCACACTTTTTTTTAGACACAGAAACAAAGGATAGTAAAATCAAAGAGGTACTTTTACACTGTAGTAAAATCTCTCAGATGCATCAGGGACAGTGTAGGAGCGCCTCCTGGAGGAGACCTACACCAGCTCAGCGGGTCGCATCTCTATGCACTCGATTACTCTTCCTGCTGTTGAATAATTGGACAATCGATTGTTCAGAGCTGATGCAACACTATCATTAACAAAGCAAAACATATAAAAAAAATATCTCAATAATACAGATTTAGTTATATAAATCTAATATAATTCAGTGATATGTCGAAATGTTTTTTGTAAATCCTTGTACATGAACTTATAAAACTAACTTTCATTTTTGAGAGACTTTTATTATGTAATACGTGATGAAATCTTTCAACAGGAAGAGCCTGTCACTGGCACACACGTTTCTCTACCACCGGTGAGATTTAATGTACATTTGTATTAATTATCTGTACTTTTGTCATCTATTGTCACTGCTATTTGATAAGAATAGTATTATATTTTATACCCGACTATTTCTTGCTTTAAAGTGTTTCTATCACTCCGTGAAAAGGATAAATAAAAGTGCTCATTCTCAGAGGTTCATTCATAGCAGACATGATATTCAGTCATGGCTGAATAACACATTCTAAAAAAAAAACAAAAAAAAAACAACAACACACACGACATGTTTTTTTTTCCATATACCAGAACCGCAAATTGAGTTTATTTACGTAATCTGTCATATAAGCCTGTGATTATTTCATTCGCACAGAAGCAGCAAACATCATGGGAGAGCAGCAGAGTCCTGATGAGAAGTTTCAGCTCATTACCAGAAACCTCCAGGTGAGAAACGACAGGAAAAATGTTAAAAGAGTCATTGCAACAACTCAAAACACATATTTCACATTTGAAGCGTGACTGAACATCGTTTTGAAGATACTCATCCAAAATGTTATCTTTGTTTTTCGTGCGCTGTTGATGAGGTGTCTTTTCTGTCAGTTTCAATAAACTGTTTCTTTTCTCAGGAGGTTCTTGGTGAGGAAAGGTTGAAGGAGATCCTTAAAGAGAGGGAACTGAAGATCTACTGGGGAACAGCAACCACTGGCAAACCCCATGTGGCCTACTTTGTCCCCATGTCAAAGATTGCTGACTTCCTGAAGGCGGGCTGCGAGGTTTGTCTCTGGCGTCCTGTATTGGTTCTTGCATAGACGGTTAATCAGGACATGGGTGTGTATAACAATTGATATTTCTGTTTTGTAGGTGACCATCCTCTTTGCTGATCTCCATGCCTATCTGGACAACATGAAGGCACCCTGGGAGCTGCTGGAGCTCAGAGTGCAGTATTATGAGCAGATCATAAAGGCCATGTTGGAAAGCATTGGAGTTCCCCTTGACAAACTCAAATTTGTCAAAGGCACAAACTTTCAGCTTAGCAGGTAAGTGTTGTAGATTTGAACTGCAAACAATTACATTGGAGGATAATTGACCAGGGCTGCGTTTCCCAAAAGCATCGTAAGCTTAAGTACAACGTAGACCCATTGAAACCAATGGAGCTACGATCAGCAACATGGGTTTTTAGGAAGTTAGGGAGCAGTTTTGCACGGATTAAGAAGAGATGTTTTGTTGTGTCTCAATGTTATTATAGAGAGTACACTCTAGATGTTTACCGACTGTCATCCATGGTGACGGAACATGATGCCAAGAAAGCAGGTGCTGAGGTGGTCAAACAGGTTGAGCATCCTCTTCTTAGTGGCCTGCTGTATCCTGGACTACAGGTATGCAGACCATCTTCTGCTAACATTGTTCTTCTAGAGGGGTCTGTATTTGTATTTGTTTCAAATAATAGTGTGAACCTGATGTAAATTTTCAAAACCTGCTTATTTTTTCTTTATGTAGCATGGGATAAATAAGCACACCAGTCAGTAAAGACAATTACTTGATTAGCGGTTAATCTCCATCTCCTGTTTTCAAATGGAGCGGCACTTAATATAGAGAGCTGCAGATCATTGGCGAGCTACGCAAATCGTGTTCAGTTTCACAGGCGATTCACTTGTGAGACTTAAAGGGGTCATCCGGTGCCACATGCACTTTTACAAGCTTTTTGGATTAAAATGTATTTTGGGAGTGTGTGTGTACACAACCACCCTACAATGATATAGATCCACAGGTGGTTTTGTTTTTATGTAATAAAAATAAGTTGCCCCTTCTGAAATCAGGCTATTTTTAAATGAGTGTCTCAGAGGCCACGCCCGCAATAGTTGATTGACAGCAGCGTGTCACACAGACTGAACTGGTGTCTTACCTCAGACCCGCCCTGAGTGAGCCGTCATCAGACCGAGATGCAGAGACAAGCAAGACTCCTAAGAGATTGAGGTGTTTTGTTGTTGAATGTATTAATGAACATAGCAGTAGTCATTTACTCCTGACATCTGAGTGACTGAAGACACTGAAAATGAACGTTACGTTTGGTTCTGAATGGAAACGTGCCCTTGATCAACCTGAATGCGTTTATGTTCGCGAGAATAATTCATGATCCAGCCTCACCTACAGAAGCAGTATAATGTCTTTTCATGAATCTTTGCAAATTGCCTTTTCTTAATAATGTGCTAATTAGCAAGTTTCACTATGAATAAGGCTAAACAAAGATCCTCCGGGAGCGACTCGAAAAAAAGGGGCGGAGTCAGCGGAACTCGTGAAGATTTAAAGGGGAAGTACACAGAACAGTGATTTCTAAAGAGCTGTTTCTGACAGGGGTAAATGAGTGTTTTTTACACTATCTTTGAGAAGTTTTAAAACAAAGTATATTACAAACTTTCCATGAAGACCCTAAAGAATCACATAAGCTAGTGGAAAATTGGCTTTGTATGACTCTTTTAACGATATATTGCGTAGCTTGCCAGTGATCTATGGCGAACCAGCTTTACTGACTAGATGCACATGAACATAGCATGCAATATCGCCCAGTCCAAATTTTTTCTAATTGGGGCAAATGCAAATGTATAACTAATTAAAATGTTGTTTAAGTATTCCTACACTACTGTGTAGAATTCTGGGAGCAGTAATTTCTTTAAATGTAATATTCTGCCATAAAAATATAAAACAGCAAAAATGTTTTGATTATTATTTTCTTATTTTAAACTTACGTTTCTGGACTGGATAAATGTTTTGTTTTTCTGTAGTGTATTTTAATTTGCTGCTTAGTCCAGACATCGTGACATTGTTTTTAATTTGTCAGGCACTGGATGAGGAGTACTTAAAAGTAGATGCTCAGTTTGGGGGTGTGGATCAAAGGAAGATCTTCACGTTAGCAGAGAAGGTACTTTTTTTACATATTTCCTATTCCATATGATGTTTTTAAACTGCACCTATGCAGTACTGAGTGTCTGAATAGATGCTTCTCAAACGTTTTAGATTCAAATTATTATTATTACTATTTTTTTTTTATTATTATTGTATGAAGATACTGATCCCAATGAATATGTGTATGGGTATGTGTGCTGGACAGTTTTTTAGAATGGTTGTTTCTTTCTTTCTTTGCAGTATCTGCCCTCTCTTGGGTACACCAAACGTATCCACATGATGAACCCAATGGTGCCTGGACTAACGGGGGGCAAGATGAGCTCTTCTGAGGAAGTACGGGGCCATCTACACTAGTGCTGTGTAATTTATTTGCATGCAATTTTCATGCTTTCAAATGAAGCGGCATTTAATACACAGAGCCTTAGTTAGGCAAAATCACAATCATTAACGCAAATGAATCGCCTGTGATAATGAACGTGATGTTACAATCACGTTCCTTGATTCATGTAATTAAAGAATCCTATTGATGCAGGATGGGATAATGTGTTCTAGGCGTGGGGTTGATGCACTAAGATTCATCATTCTCAAACTTTCATATCTGCTACAGGAATCCAAAATTGACCTGCTTGATAAGAACCAAGAGGTGAAGAAAAAGTTAAAGAAAGCCTTCTGTGAGCCTGGAAATGTGGAGAATAATGGAGTTCTGTCCTTTGTCAAACACGTGCTTTTCCCTTTGCACTCAGGTGAGTTCAGGCAAAAAAATGATGATTTTGGAAATGTAAACAAGTAATTAAGTGCTTAATTATGTGTTGTGTGTTTCAGAGTTTGTGATCAAAAGAGATCCAAAGTGGGGAGGCGACAAAGTCTACACAGACTACGAGGAAGTGGAGAAGGACTTTGCTGCAGAGGTATCTGAACAATATTTATATTTACTGAAAAGGATAGTTCACCAAAAAATTAACATTCTCTCATTAACTATTCACTCTCATGTCGTTCAAAATGTCAAGACCTTTATTCATCTTCTTAACACTAATTAAGACATTTTAATGGGCAATCCAAGACTGTTCTGCCCCTCTTGTTCTTACTACCTTTCTGGGCAACTAATCATGTTAGTTGCATTGCTGTGTATGCAGGGTCTGAAAGCTCTTGGATTTCATCAAAAATAATTTATATTTTGAATATTAACAAAGGTTAAGGCTTTGGAATGACACGAGGGTGAGTAATTAATGACAGAATTTACATTTCGGGGTGTATGTCCCTTTAATGTACAGATGAAACACGTTCATATAAATTTGTGCACTGCTTATCTGCAGCAAATTCATCCTGGTGACCTGAAGGCTTCAGTAGAGGTGTCTCTTAACAAACTGTTGGACCCTATCAGGAAGAAGTTCGAGACTGCAGAGTTGAAGAAACTGACAGCATCAGCTTACCCAGAGCCCTCCAAAAACAGTGAGTGTAAATACACAATATCCAAAAGTTTTAATCACTGATCTATAATAGAGAACTGGATTGCTCATGACATCATGAAAGTGAAGCTGACGCGCCACCATATATTGGTATTCCTCGCTGTTCCCATGCATTCCATAGCCTGGCTTCCGCGACTATAAAGGTCATAGGAGCTTTAGTCTGGCAAAACTACCTTAACCTGCGTCCATCAGATGCCTCTGTATACTACTGGACGAATCTACAACCAATCAGACCACTCATTCCAATGACGTATGTGTAGCAACGAAACCTAAAGCCACCGTAACCAACTGTAGCTAGCTTCATTAAAGCAGTAGGAAAATGTCTTTACTTACTTTAAGCAGAACTGCTGCGTCTTGGCGTTACACCTGCCTCAGTCGTGAGGGAGCTCGTTTCTCATTGGTTTACACTTTTTTGGGAATCTGAAATGCTCTAAAACGGCAGCTTGGCCAGACTAACTTTGTTCACGAAAAGAATGTAGCGTCAAAGGAAGTATGGGCGGGCCCAGGCTATGCATTCCATTGAATGAATAGGAAATTGTATGAATTCAATGAGAAAACGCCACCTAACAAGTCAGTGTTTTTAAATCTGACGTATCCCTGTACATTCTTATAATACAAATACCCTATAGGCAAAATGGTTATTTTTGTAAAGTGGGAAATTTCCCTTGCTTTTTACAGTTAGGTTCATTACAGTAGCAACAGCCAGACAAGACCTCAACTTATACTGTAGCTACTTATATACATTACAAAGTTCTCAAGTCCTTAATTCTGCAGAAAGAGTTATGCTTCCTATACAAATATGCTTTTATTTGCATTGTACAGTTATTCATAGTTTATAGAATGTTTGTTCAAGTTTACTACATACAGTATGTGAAGCTTTATGTTATTAATTGTATATTAAAATAAATTTCTGATACTGATATGTTCATGTTAATTAACTACGTACGTAGTGAAATGCTATATTTTGGGTTTGGATCAGTTGGTAGTGCTTAGCAGATACACCCAACCAAAACAATATATCACTTATCCTGCTAAAAAATACCATAAACATTGCTGATAACATCTGAAGTAAAAATAAACATATAAATTGCTCCTGTGTGACTGATTTGCTTCAGATCGGATGATTTTTAAGTCAGCAGTTCGCCTGTGACTCAATAGTGCTCTCTGCTTGGTAGGGAATAGTAAGATGGAGGATTGAACTCTTCCAGTGGCTTCACCTCTCGATATATGTATAGATCAGTAGTTTTAGAACAAGGAATAATTTGCACATCCATTTAAACAACATTGAAATTGTCATTGCTTTACAGAAGGAGGAGCAAAGGGCAACCCTAAACAAACCATAGATGAAGAGGAGGTCATCCCATCTAGATTGGACATAAGAGTTGGCAAAGTCGTCAGTGTGGAAAAGGTAGAGGTTATTTTATGATATATATATTTTTTTCTAGTAAGATGATGTTTAAAGAACCTTGTTTCTTGACTTGTTAGCATCCAGATGCAGACTCGCTGTATTTAGAGAAGATCGATGTGGGTGAGGAACAACCACGGACTGTAGTGAGTGGACTGGTGGCCTACCTCTCACAGGAGCAGCTTCAAGATCGTCTTGTTGTGCTGTTATGCAATCTAAAGCCCCAGAAGATGAGGGGAATTGAATCTCAAGCCATGGTGCTCTGCGCTTCAATGTTAGTAGGACTGGTACACCCTAATTCAACCATCTCATTCAATCAACTATGTTCTTATAGTAAAAATCTTTTGATCTCGTGATGGTCTTTAGTGAAGGAGAGCCCAGGAAAGTGGAGCCTTTGGATCCACCAGAGGGATCAGCGCCAGGAGACCGTGTTTATGTGGAAGGATATGAATCAGGCAAACCAGATGATGAATTGAAACCAAAGAAAAAGGTGTTTGAAAAGTTGCAGGTACGTGAGTTTTATATCTGTGCACTTAAAAGATTTATATTAAATTATCACTATGTCTTATTTTTGGTTGTATGTTTATTTGTGTGGTCTCTTCAGGTGGATCTGAAGATCTCAGGCGAGTGTGTTGCACTATGGAAAGAGCAAAATCTGATGACCAAACTAGGACAGATCACCTGTAAAACACTGAAGGGTGGAAATATTAGCTAGTTGTCTTCATTGCTCTAAAAATTCAAGATACATTTTCCATTACAAGAACACAGTGTCAGGTATTGCTCATCATTACCATCCAAGAATCAGATGGCTTATAATGGAATTATTTAATTTCAGTTGACCCATTTAGCCATATCAACCTGGGAATAATCTAATAGCACATGATTACTCCAGCAAAAAAACAAATGGTTATCGTCTGTGCTTTACATTGCATGTATTACCGTCCAGGAGGTTTAACATAAAGATCTGCAGTAAATAATGTCATGCTTATTTGTTTGAATGACAAATGAAGACTCTTGCTAGAGTTCATCTGTTATCCTTAAACTCAGGTCCTCCTGTTATTCCATGTGTGGAACTAGATCATTGCTTACAATGATCAGTCTCCAGTCTGACAATGTTTAAACGGTTTAACAGTTCAGACGGGCGTATATACTCAATAAACTGTTGTGGATACATATTTTAGCATAGCTTACTTCACAGAGAAACATGGAATTTCACGTAATAAATCATTCAGATCACATCTGTTGTTAACAAAATTCATTAAAATAAACAAGGATTCATAACCATTTCCTATTTGTCTTAATGGAATGATGATGGAGATGCCTTTAAAGGTACCTTTACAGATTTACAAAGGGATATTAAATATATGAATCTGACAATACATGTTTGGGAGCCTATTTTTAAGCCGTGAGTAATTAAATTGAGTGATTTGATTAAAGATTATGGAAATTACAATTCACTTATGTGTGTAGTAGTAGATTATGGAAGATTTCCCCGATAACATCCTTCAAAAACAAAACATAATAGTGGTATAAGATGGCACAAATGTTTGGCAGTCGAAAACACACTGAAGTGAAAATCAGGCAAAACAAGGTAAATCTATAAATATCTTTAATGCATATTTATTTTTAAAACAGTGTAGTAATTCTGTTCACTCCTCCCTTAAAGTAAATAGCTACTAAAGTATTTGTTTATGTATATTTTTACATCAATTTTAGAGGGACCATCAGTGAATGCTCTTAACTGTTTGCTGGTTTAAAAAGAAATGCAGCATTTAGCTTAAAAAGTGCTTTAATCTAATGAAAAGTATATGCGTACATGTGTATATGTTCAGCTATAGTCAGCATACTGCAAAATTCGTAAAGGTAACAGATAGGTTTTGTACATGTATAATTACATATTTGCTGAAAGCAAATTCGGAAAGTTGATTGCAGTAGCACTAAAAATTCTCAAAACTGTTAGTAGAATATCATTAAAAGCTAGTAATCGATCTGTGTGCTTGGACATACTGACATATGTCAAAAAGAAAAAAACAACAACAACAACAGGTTTTGACTTTTTTTGCGCCAAGCAGTGATTACTACCACTAGTGACCACTAGATGTCAGTTCATTCTTGCAGTCATTTGCTTTTTTTTTTTTTTTTTTAAGTCCACAATAAACTAAAAGTGGCTTTTCCCAGCGCAGACAAACTAATTTAGAAAAATACTTGAAAGCTGTAATAAAGCTATTGTATAAAACAGATTGGGGAAAAGCTTTTTGCATACACTTGAAGGCCATTTCTCCAGGCTAAGGCTTTTAAGACAGCTATGGTATCCATGGATCCTCGAACAAGATCTCTCTTGGGCTTTCACTTGCTTTGTCCTCTTGTTTTTCCCATACTTTGACTAAACAGTCCAATCAAAACTCAACTCTTGTGTCCTGACTCTTCAGCACGCAGTCTCTGTACTTCCTGAAAAAGAAATGTAATAACAATGATCATCGGCTTCATGGTTCTGTCTGTCTTTCATGCACAAACTAAAATAACTAGCGTATGCTTCCTTACTTGCTTGCTTCTGGTTTCCTAATGATTGTGCTCGCTGACCAGCAGGATGCACTTGATCACTTTGCCCATTAACTTCAACCCTCGATATTTGTTGATTCGTCAAAATCTCTGTCACATCCGGTGTTGCATTCTCTGTCTTGTTAGGAGGATTAGTTCCATGCACTGGTTTCTTAGCAACAGGTGGCGGCACCTTCATTGGCTTTTTTGTTCCATTTGTAACCATTTTCTTGGCTTGGTCAGAAACCTGCATTATCTCAGCTGCAAGACTTTGTTTGAGGCTTGCTTGTACCTCAGGAGAAGTAGGTGTTTCAATGACAACTTTCTTTGGGGATTTTGAGAAGATAAAGCTGGCTGTAGATGCAGGGGACTTGTGTGAGTCACAGCCGTCTGGTGTTTTAGGGGATGGCACAGGTGAACTAGCACTACTATTTGAGGAAATGCGTAGATTGGGCACTGCAGGTACTCCTTTGGAGGACATTGCAGCAGTCTTCATACGTATGGCCTCTTGAAGACGCATAGATGGGACTGTGGCTGGAGCAGGAGATGACTTAGCAGGTGAGTTGGACCTCAAGCTCAAGGATTTGCGAATAGGCTTTTGTGGTGTCGCTTGACTAGTAATACTATGATTCTCATTTGTTGTGGCTTCCATGCTTGGTTTGGTATCGTGGTTAACTTGATCTTCACCTACGTTTACAGATCTTAGCCGAACCATCTGAAGCAAGGAAGGAGTGACAAGGGGAATATTGGCGTCTTCCTTTGGAATAGGTGTGCTTTTGTGACGGCAAAGCAGGTCTTTGCTCCGGGTGTCTTTGTTTACGATGCTCAGTTGCCTTTGGAAGTTAACAGTGGATTGGTCCTCCACTGGAAGTGGAGTAGCAAGCGGCACGTTAGTGGAATCTTCTTGGGTATCAAGTGATGTTTGCTCTGATGAATTTTGTGCTGACAAAGTTGGCATTTCCTCCCCTTGTACGAGTGAATCTGGTAAAAGAGAAGACATTTTAGTAGGAGCTACAGTTTCCGTGCCACTTTCATCCACAGAGAAGTGTGATGCATTGTTACAAGGCTTATCTCCTTGCCTGTCCTCCATAATATTTTGTACAGTTCTTGTTGGCAGAATGGTCTGTATTTTGGAGTATTGGTCTGGACTGTTAGCCACATGTAAGGACTCTTCGTGGCAGTTGACAGATACCTCTGAAAGGTGTTCATGTATGAACGAGGGAGGTGGTGGTGGGAAGTCAAGTTCATCTTGTTCCTCAAACATCAAGTCAGTTGATTCTTCCATTGGTGGTGGTGGTGGAGGCCAAGAAGACTCCAGAAGAGTCACCTGTTCCTCTGTTTCTTGCTTTTGATGCTCTTCATCACATGGTGGAATAGACCCTGAAGAGGCTGATGTCTTTTTAGTAGGTGGTGGTGGAGGGTGGTGTTCTGGAGGTGGAGAAGGAGGAGGAGAAATACCATTGATTTCAGGCACTTCTATGCTGAGAGTTTGCAATTGTTTATGACTAAGAATGTCCTTAATGCAGGTTCCTTTGTTCTCCTCACTGGTTTCATCATTCCTTAAGGTGCATGTTGTGATTACAATTTCAGGGCTTGTTTTGACTTCACAGTTTGTTTGTGACAGCATACTTTGATCAACTTTGATAGTTGGTACTTTAGTTGTAGGGAGTATTTGGCTTCTTTTCTCCTTTTGATCATCTACAGCTCTTTGATCTTGTGTATGAACGTTCTGATTGACCCCTGTAGGGATTTTTGTACTTTCTATTTCATTTAGTGCATTTTGTAGTGTTGAGGATTCATTATGCCTTAAATCTGGAGGTTCTGCAATCATTTGTTCATGCAATTCTGATGACACAGACTCATTTTGTTCTTTTACCGCTTCTTTGTTCTCCAGTTGGGTACCTGACTTCATTTCTTCTGTTGTCTGTATCTTTGGGACCGTTTGTTCATTGATTTGTATGGAATTTGTGTTTTGATTTTTACCTTTGAATGACTCTTTCTGCTGTTTTTGAAGCTGATGTAACCTATGGGGGTTTGGACCCGGGCCACATAATAGTTCAAGTGTGCGTTTATTGTGAATCCAGGTTTCGGGGGGTGGGGGAGATGGGGCTTTTACCTTGGGTGGAGGGGGGATGTTGAACAGTTCCCTAAGGGGAATAGTTGGGTGTGTCAGTGTTACCTTGCTTTTCACTGTTGTAACAGGTGGGGAGCACTTGAATGGCTCTGATGGAGTAGTGTTGGTTTGAATGACATGATGAGCCGTTTCTGACGTGACTGAAGATAGAGATGTCATTGATGAAGAGACTGAAGCCACTGGCGAGGTCCTTACACCTGTTCTTTCAGGCTTTGAAGGCTTAACTCTTCTCTTTCCAGGTGAGGATGGACTGATCTCTTTAGGGGAATGCGTAGGTGTCCCACTTTGGCTTGAGTATCCACTTGAAGGAGACAGAGTCCTATCAAATTTGTTTTCACCAGATTCTTCTTCAGTTTTCTGTGGGGATGAGTTACCTGACCTGATATGACTTCTTGAATAAGCTTGATCAGGACTAAGTTGGCTGCGTTCTCTTGATGAGTTGAGCACTGAATAATGGACATTATTGGTGGACTCATGGTCTTTTGTACCGCTAAGATCTTTACCTGTTTGCCCATCATCTGGGGCCATATTTTCTGCCTGTTCCCTTGATCTCCGCTTAAGTTTTTCTTGGTGCAGGGAATAGGTTCTTTGAGGTGGTACTGGTGGCAATTTTGTCTTTATTACAGAAAGACTACGAGAGAACGAGTGGCTGTTTCTGACATTTTCCCCTACTTCACTCATCTCGCTGTGGTCCAGTCTGTGATTTATACAGTTAATGTTAGAGCTTTTACAACTGCTTGAGCTTGTAACACTTACATCATTTGGGATTACATCTGAAACGTCTTTGGTGCTGTCTGCAAAAAATGTTGGTAGACACTTTGCTTTTGAAGAAATTGTGGAAGAGTTGGAGACAATAGTCTCAGATGATTGTGAATGGCTCCTGTTGGGGCTGGTGGTAGTTGGATTTTGATTTGTGCTACCTCCAGATCGTGAAGAAGCAGGACTAGCTGATGCTAAACTACTCTTGCTAACTGTACTTGTACTGCGCCGGCTGTGATCATGGTTAATTTCAATGATTTCTATTGCAGCAGGCATAATTGCATTTGGAATAATCTTAGATAAATAAGTTGCCTGTGGTGAAATAGACATAACGGGTCCTTGAGGCTCATGCAGGAAAGAGCAAGTGGTCATCCCTGGCACAGCAAGAGACTTTGGCCTCTGTGTAGACCAGGCTGCTATCCCAAGCTTTCGGTTCAACTCATCTTGGTAGACAGAATGGATGTGGTTTATTAGAAACCCCTCATCTCTTGATGTCTTAAGAACCTCAATGTTCTGCAGATGTACACGAGCCCCTTCATGATTTACTGAAGGAAGCTCTCCATCAATTGTTGGGATGACAACTCTGCCACAGGAATCATCTTCACTGTCATGTTCTCCATTTGGATGCTGATGCAGTATAGTTCCTCTTGCCATATCTTTAAGAGAAATAAAACAGAGTAGATTAATAAAATAAAACAGAGTAATGTCATTTTTTCTGTTTTAGGCAGAACAGTCTGTGTAATCTCATGTATTTGTCATTGCCATTTTAGTTGCTGTTGTAAGGTATGTCAAATTGTTTTCTTAATATTTGAAATTAACATAGTTTTACATGCCCAGTTCTCTTTGGACTTGTTGTGGTATGCCCATTATAGTTGTTCTTCGGCTTCTCCTCTTGGTCTTGTCCAGTCGTTTAACTGGGTTCAAGGGCTTAAATGTGGAACCTAAAGGGAGTGGTATAACATACAGAGATTGAATAAATAGAAAATGTATCATGCCTTTTTCTTCAGGTTTTGTTTTGTTTCAAATTCAATCTCAGGATATACTTGGAGTGATGGCTTTACTATATTAATGGCATCCTTCACCCAAAAATATAAATTATGTAATTAATTAATGATGTCACACTGACTATTTTAACAATGTCCTTGCTGCCTTTCTGGGTCTTGGACAGATTCCTTGTTGTCTATGCAGGCTCAGAAAGGGTTTCATCAAGAATATCTAAATTTGTGTATAAGGGGCTTACAGGTTTGGAATGAAAGTAATTAATGACAGATTTTTGTTTTGTTGAACTAGCAAGATTGGTCTTTTCTTTTTTTAAATCTTAACACATTTTCTCAGAACCCATGATCTTTGTGTTTGCATTGCCCCACCACAATGCAGATTATAAGGGTGGCATATAAGTGCACTAAACCTGAAAATGGGGAAAAAAAAACAAAAGAGGAAATATGTGCCACTAAGCATTGTTTATTTCTAGACCATCTTAAGTCAGCATTGTATACCTTGACGTGTAAGCACTGGACGTGAGGAGGCTGCTGAGACAGTTGATACTGAAATGACAGAGTGTCCAGCAGTGCTATCAGTCTCAAGTGATTCATCTCTTTCTTTTGAGCTTGTATCTTCCTCTGGCTGTGAAGAAATGGAGGTAATACTTAAACTGTAAGCAGTCCATTAAAACTTCAGTTTATATATGTCTTCATTTTAAAGAGTTAAGTGTTTGAATGAATGGCATACAAGATAAGGCTTGTATTAAGTTGGCAAAAAGAGAAAAGGAAAAACTTCTTAGCTGTAACTCCCTTAAAATTACAACTAAAGTTTATACTTAGGGGTTTGATGGAACCAGAAATTAAAAGTTTTATGACTCTGTTTTAATGATTTTATGTGTTGGATCCAGTTCAAAGTTCAAGTTCCTTACCATGTTCTGATCATTCTGAAAGTCCACTCCATTTTTGTTCTCTGCATGGAAGAAAGACTGAGTGAGGTGCATCAGAAAACACAGTTGTACGTTAGAAGGCCAGACTGTGGGCAGTGCGTTAATGTGTGCAAAAGATGGGCATAAGGCTCACCCTCCTGTTGTAGTATTTTCAATCCCTCTTGGGCCTCAGTATGCAGGTCTTCCAGGTACTGAGGTCTGCTTCCCTCTATGAACACGTTCTCCTGGTAGTGCTGGGAAGCCGTGTAGTGCACAGTCAGCTTTCTTGGCTCATTCTGCTTTTGGCCTGCTAAAAATAGAGAAAGGGAAAATGGATGTAGTCATTCTCCCAAATATACAGAATGACAGAATATCAATCGTTGTCGGTTATTAAGAAGAGTTTAAGAAAAGTTTCTTCCAAATCAAATTAAAATAGTGATGAATAACAACATTTACAAATGACCTAGTTCCGTTTTTTTTTTTCATTTCTGTGAGAAATTTAAAATATGACTAATTGAAAATTTCCGCACACCTGTTTTGTGAATGAGGAGCAGTTAAAGCTGTCAAGCGCTGTAACTATGCCCATTCTTTTTCTATCCAACAGCAACACCTGCTAAAGCTGGCAGCTAATTCTAGTCAGATTTTGATGGACATTTAGAGGCACACGTTGATTGTAGATTTCCAGCATAGTAATGGACTTCACACTCCTGCTGTGACCAGGTAATCTCTTCTGATCTTTAATTCCTTGAAATACCAGATTACCCTTTGCTTGCCTCTGTTAAACATATGGCAGCACGAGAGCCTCTACATTCACAGGAAGAACTTGTCTTGTCTTTCTTAAAATTTTTAATCAATGTCATTCTGAATTCACCTGAAATATCCCAGTCAAGTATTTGTTTATAACCCAACACGACTAAGCTGAGGAATTGATATAAATCCTAAAACAAGGGCAATGCACCTAAATTCCACACAGCACTTTCATACTTTATAACCTGAATTGGCTCAATGAGAATATTAAACCGTTTTCTCGAAAATCTGATAAATTGTGTTTCATTTCCAAAGATTGATTTGATTATTGGCAAATTTATTCATAGAACATGCAAGCATTGCAAACATCAAAGCTCTATGAATTACCTTTAGCGACCTTCGTGTCTGACTTGCACTGAGACTCACTGTTAACTTTACAATAGGGAGAAATGGGACACTTGAGGGTGGCCTGTTGTTAGACTGGGGCACTCTCAAAGAACCAGTGGGAAGCCTCGTACTTCTAAAACTATCAGCTTCCTTACGTACCTCAAACAGTGCCTTAAACTACTAGCCATGAGATAACAACGAAAGGCATTGCAAAATTGAGTTAATGAGGACTTTCCCTTAACAAAGATCTTCTCCTCAGCTTCTTAGCCATTTATGCAGATTTCTAACTGTTCACTCAGTATCAACTTTTAAGCTTCTTGTCGACTACACCCCATGGGGGGTGTCAGATGTCCTGGCACTGACTACAGGCATTGTGGCACAACAGAAAGTCAAAACACACACTGTAGGCAAGTGCACTGTATGGGTCCTTTTTGCAAATTATTCAATTTAAAGGTATGTTCCATGTTAAATACAAATCTGTTAGTAAAACAGTGTACTTTATACTCTAAGCAAATATTTCAATGCTATCTCAAAGCTAATTCAAACAAATTTGTAAGACCTCACTCGCACAATTTCTGTCATGGTTATGTTTAGGGGTGGGTTTTGATGCGTTTTTTTTTTCTCTCGAAATCCCATGAATGTATTACCTCGTAAAATACATGCGATTTTTCACAAGTTTGTACAAATTAGCCACCTTGCTGTGAGATCGGGTTGAATAGTCCCCAATTCAGTAAAAGACTTCCATTTCTAAGTTGATTTTAGTCAATGCATTTTATGGGTTTGTTTTTAAAATTGAGACACATTTTTACGAAGCTTGAACTTGTATTTAACCTGAAGCATTCCGTTACTGGTTAATTTTGAATTTTAAAGTCTGTAAACTGCATTATAAGCATTTCATTGCACAGTCCCTCAGTGTTGCCAACATTTAAGCAAAGAGAAGCCACCTGTTACATATACAGGTACACAGAGAACTTTCCATCAACTTTTAATAAATACAATTGAGAGCAATATCTTTACAACATTTGTAAACACCAGTACTCTAGTCTAAAATAACTAGAATATTTAAGATTCACAACGGAGAGACAATATTTAAAAACCTAAAATTCTTAAGAACCAGCAGAAATGTTTATCTTTGAAGGTGATAATCACCTATAAATTAATCTACTGTACTCACCCTTCTTCTTGAAGATTGACAACAGAGATAGAACATTTTTACTAATGAAGACCACCATGTCTATCTTGAGATAACTGTCCAGACAGAGAGCATTGTCTTTTATTCAAGATTCAATTTAATACAGAGTTAAACTCTTTCACCGAGCAGCATCATGACTAACTCTCCACTTCTGCGGCTGCAGACTAACTGATGTCAACTAGCTGTCTCCCGTGAAGGATAATCAGGTCGGACACAATGAGATCTACTGTGTGCCACCAATCCTCCAGCTGCCCTGATCTTTCCCACCCCTCTTCATCTCTCCTCCCCCTTGCCCCGGCTTTTGTCAGCATCCTAGTGATGTCCCCCAACGTGTTGGCTGGTTTCCTCCATTGTGCCACCAACTGAATTTGGGATTCGCCTTGACAAGGCTGCCTGGCTAATCTGACATCCTTAGAATAGTTGTAAACATGCCAAATTCAGATTAGGGCATCTGCTTCATTATTTGACCCATAGTAAAAATCATAAATAGTAAAATTAATAGACTTTTTGATATGCATATAGGCAGGGTCTGTGTATAGAGTAAAATACTTAAACTGAAGTGTTGACTAGTATTGGTGTGTTGCATGAACTGAGCAAAAGTAATGGTCCCTTTGATTCAAATGGCCAAGACCTTGTGTTTTTGCAGGTATGATGATGCTTATTTGAACTTTGTTTACCCTGAAAACTGCTCATTTTCAAAATTCAGAAAAGAGATAAGCAAGAACAACAGATGTCAGAAACCAATTGATTATTTCAAGTTTAGAGTCACAGCTACAACTTGGTATGTTTCGTACTCCTTTGCAGGACGCAGCAGTGCTTTGCAATTAAACCATTTACCAGACATCCCATTTCTGCACTCGCTTCACAGTCACTGGTTTTGGCACTGAATGGAGACTCAAGTGGAGTTTGCTTAGAATTATTCGTGTTACTTCAAACTGAGATAGAAAGGTCACTATTTAGCCTTGAACAGAGATTCACCACATCTCCATGTATGAATCATATCTTAACTCTTTAAGATGTTTGAGAGGTGTGCTATTATGTTTCTAAGCATTTATTAGTATTTTTTTTCATCTTTTTCTTTTTTCAGTCTGTCATTCAGATTGCAGTTACTCTACCAACTGCCTGTTGTCCAGTTCCAGAAATCCCATTAATATTTATCAGGAGAGCCAAAAGGCACCATCTGGCACATGGTGTGCGATGAGGGTTTGATGCATGCCTTTAAACCATTACCAGACCCTTGAGTTTCTTCACAGTAAAGCCTTTGTATTGCTTTGTATTGTATTAAACAAATGAGACATAGGCCATTTTATGATTTATTTAATTTATTTTTATTTCAGATTAAATTTTTAATTTGTATTTTTTATACATATTGCATTTTTATCTGATATTTTATTTATTTTAGTTATTTAATTTAATATTTATATTTAATTTATCTTCAGTTTTTTGTTTTGTTTTGTTTTTTTAATAAAATAAATAGAATGTTTCATAAAGTCCACCAGGTGGTGGTACAGTATTCTTTATTGTCTGGTGCAATGTCCTTAGATCTGATTTGCTAATAAACATCTCCCCTATAGTTTCCAAAACATGCCCAGATCCAAAACATGCAGAACTGACAGAGACCAGAGCTAAAACTGGTTATATATATATATATATATATATATACAGTTGGTTAGACCAAAATTTATTCAGACACCTACAGCAGTTTATTCACTATAGTTTAGAAAATGGTAATAAAATATGACAAGAACTCAGATTTAAACTGTCAGAACAAAATCATCTTGATAATATCAGATAATGGTAATAGAAAAGTATCAAATGGATTTTCCAAAAAGTAATATAGCAGTCAGTTTTATACAATACCAATTCAGCTCAACTTTTAACCAAACAATGCTTTATTTAGTTCAGTCTGTGGTGTAAAAAGTTCTCATATAAACAGAAAGTTTTGGCATCTATATGTGTGTTTATATAGGTGCACATGCATATTGTATAACTTGTAGGTCTAAGAACAATGTAAAAATTTAAAAACTACAATATCTTTTAAATATATTTTATATCTCACCAGCCACTGAGACTATGTGCTTATACAGGAGTTACTTATAAATGTGGGATAATTTTACCCTGGAGCTTTCAAAGGAGGGCGTACTCTTTAACATCTGACTTAATCTGGGATAAACACCTATAGAAGGTTAATGTACCTTGCAGCTGTTTTAGCTTCAATTTTCTACATTTTTCCATAACTGCTTTTGTGTTTAATCACAGGTTTCAACCAAACAATGCATGTTAACCATGAGAAATCTTCCATAAAAGTTGTATAAATGTCTAGTAATTAGCGTTCTTTGTTACTTTTATACACCCACAGAATTGCAGTGCGTCAATTGTTGACTTATATTTATTTAATTATACACTATAGTTGGTTAGGCGTGACAAACGGAGTCTTGCCCCAGATATCAGAATCAAATCTCCCATTTTGACAATGGCTTGCTTTCATAAAACTCCCTCTGTGTTGTTTGCAAAGAATCTGACCAAACGAAATGAAACTGAAGTGCTAGGGCGTCTTCTCGATGTCTCAGGAGATGATGAGGCGTTTTTCCTCGGCTCAGCTCCCCTCCCCTCCTGATCATCTGGTTAATTTTAGAGCGCCCTGCAGTGCACCACCTCAAGTCATTAGTGCCAGGAAGACAAAGATATGTTTATTTTCTTGGCTTCAATGGAGTTCTGCATCTATCAGTGTTTACAAGTCCCTTGAAGCATTTATAAATCTTCTGTACAAAAAAAAACAAGACTATGTGAAGTAATCCTTTCCCCCTGCCTGAAAGCCTCATCAATACTTACTAATAATAGCATGAGGGGTTGAAGAGCGAGCAGGGTTTATTCTGCAGGCATGACAATGTTTTAAGATGGCTCTTATTCTATCAGACACACAGTCTCCCCTAAATTTACAATAGCCACAGAAGTTAGTAGACAATTAAAGCATGCTTTAAACATTTGAATATGTCACTGCCAATCAGAGATGTAAAGAGTACTAGAGACCAAGACTTGAGTGAAAGTACAAGTGCTCTATCAAAAAAGTGACTTGAGTAGAAGTAGAAGTGCTCTTTAAGCACCATACTTAATTGGAAGTACTAAAGTATTCAACAGTTTTTGTACTTAAGTATTGCAAGTAGTTTATTTAAAAACTTACTACTCAAATACTGAAAGTAAAAGTACAAGTACTGTGTTATGTAGTTATTAAAGAAAGCAGTCAAATATATATA
>JAUMHG010000020.1:2129184-2155974 GCA_032359395.1 Enteromius anoplus
GGTGCTGTGTGTACATTAATGAGGAAAAAAATTTACTTAAATGATTTTAGCAAATGGCTGCAATATAACAAAGAGTGTAACATCCACACCAGGCTCCACCCTCACAGACACACTGCGATCACAATTTCCCGGAGTATTGATTACACACACCTGGATTACTCACCTGCCACAGATCATCAGCACTAATCAGCACTCCATAAAACCACACACCACCATTCATTCCCTGTCCAAGCTCGTTACACGAAAGTGGACTTTTTCCCATGTCGCTATACTTACCTGCTCCTTACCTGTTTCCTAACAGAAGGCTACGTGAATCTCCAGGTTGTCTCCGGCTCCTGTATGTACTCTCCTTTGTCTCCTGGATAAGATTGTGGTGTGTGGCTGTGATCGTCTGTCTGCTGCTCTTCTCCGGTTTACCTGTGGAAAACACAAAAGACTTTCAGTTCAGTTTGAATACCCAGTATTGGATGAATTTCAGTTTGCTTACCTTGGTTTATATTATATCCTGTTGAATAAACACATTGTTACCTTTTTACTTCTGAGTCGGTCCGCTTCATTACAGAAGCTCGGACCTTAAAGATAGATATTCGACAGGATGAGCGGGAAGGATCCGTTTCAGGAGCTTTCGATGCAGTGAGGCCAGGCAGGGCCAGCTGTGAGTTCCTTTTCGGCGTTTGCTCAACACTTCATGGAAGTTTTTGGACGTACTGATCATGAATCGTCTGCTGGTGAGGAATTATATCATTTTCGTCAAGGGGAATTGACTGTGCATGAATATACCATCAGGTTCCGCACCCTAGCGGCTGCTAGCGGATGGAACGAAAAGGCCCTTATTACAACTTTTAGCCAAGGATTAGAACCCAACCTGCGCCTCATGCTGGCTCCTTACGATGATTCCATTGGATTAGAACGTTTCATTCAGCTGACTCTCCGCTGCTCAGCCCGAGTGAGTTCCTACAGCTCCTTACCTCTCAGCGCTGCAACATTTGTACCCCGTCCGCCAGAGCACCACAGCCCTCCAGTTACCCAACCAGCTACCCAATCAGAGCCTATGGAAATAAATTGTCGCCGTCTAACTCCTCAAGAACGTCAGTTCAGAATGAGTAAAGGACTGTGCTTATACTCTGGACAATCTACTCACCTGTTGAAGGATTGTCCCCTTCGGCCTCCTAGACCAGTGATGAGCACTATTTTACCCATGTCAGAAAACATGTCACCACTGTCTACAATAATTCCTCTTACTGCTAAAAAGTTATCTGTTTCTGTGGCAGCTCTTATTGATACTGGCTCCGCTGGTAATTTCATTGCCGGGGACCTAGCACGGCGTCTGCAGCTAAAGACTTTCCCCACGGACATGATTTATCAAGTAACATCTATCACGTGAGACATCGTGCAGGGCCGGTAAAAGTATAAGTAGGCATTTGTCACATTGAAGAGATGGATTTCTTGGAAACATGGGCGATGGAGGAATACATCAAGGAGGCATTGGCACACGGCTACATCAGGCCTTCTACTTCCCCTGCTGCTTCCAGCTTCTTCTTCATGGCAAAAAAGGATGGCGGACTTAGACCATGCATAGACTACAGAGCTCTAAATAAGGTGACTGTACCCTTTAAATACCCATTATCTCTTGTTCCAGCCCCACTGGAAAAGCTTCAAGGGTCCAGCATCTTCACCAAACTCGATCTCAGAAGCGCATACAACCTTGTACGTATCAAACAAGGAGATGAGTGGAAGACGGCTTTCATAACTCCAACTGGGCACTACGAATACCTCGTAATGCCGTATGGGTTAGCCAACGCTCCCAGTATATTCCAGGAATTCATGCACAAGGCTTTTCGTGAGTACCTAGATCAATTTTTAATCATATAAATTGATGACATCCTTATCTATTCCTCCAGTCTCCAGGAGCACAAGCAGCATGTAAGGAAGGTGCTTACTAAACTCAGAGAGTTTAATTTGTTTTTAAAAGCTGAGAAATGCACGTTCCACCAGACCCAAACACAATTCCTGGGGTATAACATTGCTCCTACTGGCATCAGCATGGAAGACTCCAAGGTGGAAGCTGTAGTCAACTGGCCCACTCCAAACACAGTGAAGGAGCTTCAGAGATTTATTGGGTTTGCTAATTTTTATCGTAGATTCATTAACAACTTCAGCCTGTTGTCTAGTCCTTTGACCTCCCTTCTTAAAGGAAAACCCAAGCACCTCACATGGACCCCTGAAGCTACCCAAGCCTTCCAGAAGCTAAAAACAGCCTTTACTTCGGCACCCATTCTCGTCTTGCCAGATCCCCAAAAGCCCTTCTTCATGGAAGTAGACGCCTCAACGACAGGAGTAGGAGCCATACTGTCGCAGCAGCAGGGGAATCCACCTAAACTCCAGCCGTGTGCCTACTTCTTGAAGAAGTTTAATCCGGCGGAGGTGAATTACGACATCGGCAACTGGGAGCTTCTGGCAATCAAGCTGGCTTTGGAAGAGTGGAGACATTGGCTGGAGGGGTCAGTTCATCCGTTCCAGGTACTCACTGATCACAAGAATCTACTATATCTCAGAGAAGCCAAAAGACTTAATCTTCGCCAAGCCAGATGGGCTTATTCTTCACACCGTTCCAGTTTCCTATCTCCTACAGGCCTGGTTCCAAGAATGTGCGAGCAGATGCACTGTCCCGAATGCATACACCAGACTGTGAACCTGAGACTGCAGAAACCATCCTCCCAGAACACTTGTTCGTCTGTCCCATTCAATGGGCAACCTCTCCAGCCGCAGCAGATCCAGCTCCCACACCTCCGCCGGGTTGCCCGCCGAATGTCCGCTTTGTGTCGGATACAGAACGCATTCCACTTATCCATACCACTCACACCTGACTGGGCACTGGGCATCCAGGGACCAACAGAACCCTCTCGCTCCTAAAAGAACAGTTCTGGTGGCCCACATGGATTGAGATGTACAGAGGTATGTGAGAGGGTGTCAGGAATGCGCCATGTCCAGGACACCCAGACATCTACCAGCAGGGAAATTAATACCTCTCCCGACACCTAACCGTCCCTGGTCACACCTAGGAGTTGACTTCATCACTGATTTGCCCGCCTCAGAAGGTAACACTTGTATCCTTGTAATAGTTGACCGTTTCCCTAAGTTCTGCCGTCTCATTCCTTTGAAGGCACAGCCTGGGAAACAGCTCAAGCCCTTTTCAATCAGATGTTCAGAAATTACGGATTACCAGATGATACTGTTTCCGACAGAGGCCCACAGTTCATTTAACGAGTATGGCGGGCGTTCTTCAGGCTCCTAGGTGTGACCGTCAGCCTGTCCTCAGGTTACCACCCCCAGACCAATGGACAGACTGAAAGGAAGATCCAGGAAGTGGGACGGTTCCTCCGTACCTTCTGTCGCGACCACAAGGACACCTGGAACCAGTATCTGGGCTGGGCCGAGTATGCCCAAAACTCCCTGCGTCAGGCCTCCACTGAACTCACTCCGTTTCAATGCATACTCGGTTACCAGCCCCCTCTCTTCCCATGGTCAGGAGAACCCTCGGATGTTCCTGCAGTCGATTAGTGGTTCCGGGAGAGCGAGAGTGTCTGGGACGAGGCTCACCATCACCTCCAGAGGGCAGTGCGTAGACATCAGACCAACGCAGATACTCGCAGATCCAATGCTTCAGCCTACCAAGTAGGGCAAAAGGTATGGCTATCCACCAAAGATCTACATCTACGCCTGCCTTGTCATAAATTAAGTCCCAGGTATGTTGGTCCCTTTACTATCTTGGATGTAACATCCACACCAGCCTCCACCCTCACAGACACACAGCGATCACAATCCCCAGAGTATTGATTACACACACCTGGATTACTCACCTGCCACAGATCATCAGCACTAATCAGCTCTCCATAAAACCACACACCACCATTCATTCCCTGTCCGAGCTTGTTACACGAAAGTGGACCTTTTCCCATGTCGCTATACTTACCTGTTCCTTACCTGTTTCCTAACAGAAGTCTCTGTGAATCTCCAGGTTGTCTCCGGCTCCTGTATGTACTCTCCTTCGTCTCCTGGATAAGATTGTGGTGTGTGGCTGTGATCGTCTGTCTGCTGCTCTTCTCCGGTTTACCAGTGGAAAACACAAAAGACTTTCAGTTCAGTTTGAATACCCAGTATTGGATGAATTTCAGTTTGCTTACCTTGGTTTATATTATATCCTGTTGAATAAACACATTGTTACCTTTTTACTTCTGAGTCTGTCCGCTTTATTACAAAGAGTGAAAAATCTAATAGGGTCTGAATACTTTCCGTACCCACTGTATGTACCACTAAGAACATATCAATGCAGTTTCCAAAAGAAATAAACACTAGGCAGTAAAACTGACACTTTTTATTCCTTTTAAAAAAAAAAATACTTTTTATTAAAATTAATAAAGCATAATTTTATGCTAGGTTTAGTGTTGGATTTTGTGTAGGGTATTATCTCAGTCATCTACATCTTGGATGCCCTGGAGGGGAAGTTGATAAACAACAAATTTTCATTTTTGGGTGAACTATCACTTTAAGATAAATCAAAAATGATTCCCAATGTTTTGGGTGATGTCTTAATGTTCACAAACATCAGTCCTAAGCTACTTTAAACTTCGGTGTACCTCTGAATGAAGAGCCATGAATACACCACAGTCATTAATAATTTGCACGTTCTTTAAAGATTGGTAAACAGTAAAAATGTTTTAGACTACAGTTTATAGCCACTTTGTTTGATTTTATCCTTGACTCCATTCATCTAACATCCATTTATCAACAAACCGACATTAATAATGAAAAAAGTACTTATCATATCGAGATCATAGCTTCCTCTCTCCAGCAGCATGTTGACGACAGGTTGTGTTTGTCAGACACATGTGAACCTGATCTAGATCAGATCCATCTTCATCCACTCTCACAGCTCCCACAGTGCACGGCGTGAACAGCTTTATTACAACTCGGAGAACATTACATACCTAAAGACCGCATTAGAGGCCAGAGAACATGCTGCCTGTGATTAAGATAAGACACTGACAGCCTGCAGGAATGCATGCAGAATACTAATTTTAGTGTAGGGCAGGTATCACGTCTATCTGCCACCTACTCACTGAGAGTTAAAACAAATAGCAGCAGCCACATAAATACACAAGGGTTACATATGTTCAAGTACACAGCTAACACAGCGGAGGATGGCCAGACACACATTAGATAAGGAACTATTTTCCATCGTTTCTCATGGATTTAATTTCAGTCATGTAACTGAGATGAAGACTTGTTAAACAAAGCAAGGAATGCAACTCACCTTCTTGGTTTTGTCCATGGCTTTCAGAATTGATACGTTCAGGTCTTCCAAGGCAGCAAGGACGTTTTCATATTCTCCAAGATGCTGAGAGAAGTATTCTAAATGAAAGAAAGGTTATTTAAAATATTGAGATACATGCAACAATGTTTTCATAAAAACATAATTTGATATAATGGAAATAATGATATACTAATACATAATGTACTTGTAATATATTTTGTGGAATAAGATTATTTGAGACCTATTGTATATATGTATATACGGTCTTTAAAAATATGTATATATATTGTGTTTATCTAATGCAAAATATACTTAATGTTAGCACTTTTCATTGAACTATTTCTACTGTTACTATTATATGTTACTTTCTTTTCTTTATTTATTGAGATTGGTGTTTTTTATGTTTTAAAATAAGCATCTAATGCTCATCAAGGCTGCATTTAATTAATCAAAAACACAGTAAAAAGAGTAATATTGTAAAATATTATTACAATATTAAATAACTGTCTTTTATTTTAATATATTTTAAAATAAACAATGCAACAAATCAGCACATTGATATCTGAAGGATTATGTAACACTAAAGACTGGAGTAATGATGCTGAAAATTAATTATTTACTAATTAGTTCAAAAGTATAGCATTATTACATTTTACTGACTCAATTTTATATATATATATATATCAATCATTGATTTATTATAAATAAATGACCCATATTTACTATATACAAAACAGTGTAATACATTTCAAGTCAAATATAATTTGAATAGAAAAAAGATAGCTGAGGCAGAACACTCCGGAGAACCTCTAGCCACTAAGATGCCTTAAAAGTCAGGCTACAAATGTTCTTCAAAATATCTTCCTTTGTGAACAAAGAAATTCATACTCTTTTGGAACTCTTAGAGGGTGAGTAAATGATGACAGAGCATTCATTATTGGGTGAACTATTCCTTTAAATATCCTATTGTTTATTCAAGTAACTTCATTGTGAGTGCTTCACTATTAAATTGTCAGTCTTTAGGTTTCTTGAAGGATATCATGGCTTCCTCCTCAGTATACTGTCGTTTCTGATGTGCGTCCTCCACAGGGTACAGAGGGACCCAAAATTCTGCCTCTAGTATCTTTTGTCATCACCACAGTGAACCTCCCGGAAATACTAACAATAGTAATGTGTGAACTCTTACCACACAGCTCATCCGTGTCCACATTGCTGTAAACAAACCACAAGCAGACATGTTCATTTCTATTCCACAACATGAATGTTACAGCATGCTAAAAGACATGTGAGCAGCATCTTAACGTGATCTAATGTTTTGTGCTTTGGGACTGTGATGTTTGTCTAATGAGAGAGGGTCATATTTAGACAGCTAATCTCCAACCCTGAATAATACCCAACGGGCAAACACTGAGTCCTATGACAAGTCCATGTCTCAACCCTGCTCTGATGAGAGACTGGATGCCATGAGGTAATTCATCATCTTACCGGATGAGGAGATATAAAGTCAGAATACACATGTGTAATGTGTCCTCGTGCAAAGCAGTTTTGTAAAACTATTTTTCTCTTTGTTAAAAACAATAAAATTAAAATGTCTTTCATATCTTTCTTTTTACATTTTATAATTTTTTTATCTTTGTTAACATTTTTATTGAATAAATTAAATATATTTTTATCCACATTTCATTTTTTGTATTTAAAAAAATCACTATTTAGTGGTAATGATGAATGGGAACATATATGGAGGCCTGTTTCTGCCACTGAATACATTTTTTTTAAAAGGGTATTGTGACTTTATCTCACAATTCTGACTTTTTTTTCTTAGAATTGCTTGATACAAACTCGAAATACTGCCTTTTTTCTCAAGTTTGTGAGATATAAGCTTGCAATTGCAAGTAATAAAGTCAAAATTTCAAGATATAAAGTCACAATTATGAGAAAAAAAGTCAGAATTGTGACTTTAAATCTCGGATTTCTGCCTTTATAATTCACAATTGTTTTATATAGTCCTTTTTTCTCAGAATTGTCAGATATAAACTTGCAATTGCAAATTATAATGTTCTTAGAATTGCGTCAGAATTGTATAAAAATAACCTTTTTTTTTTTTACTCAGTGACGGAACGGGCTTCTATAGGAACACGCAAATTGGTTGAAAGGTAATATTAGTATTTTATTTTACTTTTGCGCTGAACATCAAACAGAGTTCTTATTGAAAGAAATATGCCAAATTTAACAGCAATTTCCATTAGTTTCACAGAGTGACAGCGATTAACCGTTTAATCCTTTTGCAGCACAGTGGGTGGAAGATTTGCATCATTTGGCAGTTGTCTGGAGGCAAGGCACTCATTGGTTGTCTAGACTCTAAAGGATGGAAGGACTCCAAAAAATAACTATTGTTAGACCTGCTGGATAAAACACAGTCACAGGGGGCTTTGCGTTTTGGCTGAACTGTTAACTCAGTGAGTTAGACCTCATAGTGGGAGGTAAAGCCTTCAAAACACAGATGAAGACAACACATCAATAAGGCCTAAGGAAGCACCCGCTGTACACTGTCAATAATCTCAATTCATATCTTTAGACATTACATCGTAAAAAGACAGACCTTAGTGTAACGGACTCAAATTCAACCAGTTAAAGCTTTATTGGATACAAGGATTAATATTGTCATTAAAACAAGATAAATTCCCTATCATTAAGTTTTAGCCTTTTCAAATTTTTTCAGCGTATATAAAAACCCTGAGCTCTTCTTATACCTAAAGATGATCTTGTAATGTTTGGGTCACGTTCAAACGAAGGATTTATGAATGCTTCCAAAAAACAAAACAAAACCTTTTTTTTCGAGGAATCCTCCTTCCAGGATTTCCTGTCTGTGACTAGTGAATTAATCCATAAACTGGCAATCTGATCTGTGATGGAGGAATGGATATATTATAAAGATCTCTTGCATCTGTCAGTAAAAATGAAGTTATGTTTTAAAAATGATATATTATGACACTATACATACGAAAGTGTCTGAGACATTGTAAGTAAACACATCATCTTAAAAGACCTCATACAGAAATGGAGTGCAAAATAAGACCTAGTAAAAGACCTCTTAAATGTATCAAAAATGCAGTAAAAAAAGATTTCAAAATAATAAATAATAATAATAATAGTGAAATAAAGAAAATAATAATAATAGTGATAAATGCATTACTATTTGTGTAAAATGAAATAAAATTATTTATTATTAGTAGTACTGTTTTTTAATACTGTGTGGAAAATGGTGCAAATGTTTGCCCAAAATATTTTAATAACTAAAAAGTGTTATTGCTTGCCAGTTCTACAAACTATGCCGAAATATTACCTCTGTAAGAATGTGGACATTTTTTGTGTTTATATACCAGGATAATTTAATATAATAATGTTTAATTTTACTAATTCGTTAATGATTCTCAAAACAAAAATAACATGTGATTGGGATCAAACTTGAGGTAAAATGTATATAACAAGTGGACAGTTACTTTGTGGATTCACACTTTAATCATTACTGTCTATAATAATGAATAATTGATGCTTGACCCAAGAGAATATGATGCTTTTGCTAAGGGGAAGAGTCGACCATTACGTTAGCACACGAAAGCTATTTTTTCTTTGAAATACTACATCAAACCAAATCGCCGATGCCACACAATGAATGGAAAATAAAATCAGAAGCCCATTCTCATCAAACACCTACTACAAAGGGAGCATGTACCAGCCAGGAGAGCTGCTGCTATGGAAACCAAGAAGACTTAAGTGACATGGAATCATTCTGTGAGGAGGTGAAGGCAAGATGAAGATCTACTCATTATAACGTATGCTACAAACATTACATTAATCACTACATATTGTGAAATATTGGGAATTTTACACAATTTTTATTTTCGTGTTGAACTCTTGATACTTCACCTCCCACAAAAAAAAACACACAAACACTTTAGATTTTTCCCCTGACATGCAATGCATTATTTTTTCATAATTTTGAACCCCTTACTGTTTAATTTAAGAAAAATCAGAAGAAAGCAAATGTCTTTATCTCTCTCGCACTAACACACACATCAGCATGGACCATTGACATGGCTTTGACTAACAGGCCAGAATCACGATAAGCATCAGTGTGACAGCAGTGTGTCGTGTTTGAGAGACCTCTCTGGCTGTTACTCACAGCAGATGCTGTAATGACATCATCAGGACAGAGTAGCAGAGTAGAAAAGCTCTTGCATGCTTGCTACTAAGCCATACCTTTCTTGTGATAAAATTATACAGCGCGAGAAATGTTGTAAAAATGATAAAGGGTTCTAATCTCCCTGGTATTTTTTAATAAGGGAGTTGATGCCAAAAAGAATGGATTCTTTGATTCAGAGGCATCAGGTGAACTCATAATTATCAAACAACTGAAAAGCCGTTAGAGCAAGTGCTGAGGATTTTGATTCAGCAAAGGGGCAAATGTTATTCCTCTGTTTATCAAAACTAATTGGCCCTAAAACATTAAGTTCGTGTTTTTATTATGTTGATATAGGTATGTATTGCAGCGGTTCATTCTTGAAATATTGCTAAAAGTTTATGCTTTAGCATGTTGGAAATATGCCCTACACCAAATCCAACCCTAAACCTAAAATGCTAATTAATAATGTTTTTGGAGCACTAAAAGCTCACAGACACTGCTTAAAATGATATTTACCCATCACCGGAGCGGTTTAGAAAAATGAATCGTTGAATGAATCAATCAGGAGCAGTTGAACAAATAAAGTAAAAATGAATGCATATTATGCATAATAAAATGTAAATGTTTTTGACCTTGCATTATTGTCATCCTGTTATTTGTGACTCCCAAAACCAAAAATAACTTTGGAGTTACTTTTTCTTGTTTGGGTTTAATATAAAAAAGTTATATTTTTGTAAATGTAAAAGCCTTTTCACACCAAAAGTAAAAAAAACAAGACCTTCAAAGATTTCAATCCGTGCGTTCAATCACTGAGGAACCCAAAACGGTGCCTTGTCATTAGTACCTGTATGTGAACGAAAAGCAGCAATACTTACTTTGTATTATGAGTGTCAATGGTGTGGAAGAGCTCCTTTAATTCATCTCCTGACAGAACGCCATCTGAGAAATAAGCCTTGAACTCATCAAAGGACAGCTTCCCGTCATCTATTGAGAGGAAAATGTGGTTAAAAAGTTCTCACAAAAAAACTCAGAAAAGTATTTCAGACTTAAAGTGTTCACTCTATTAAAGAGAAAGCAAGCAACGTTCATTATCCTTTAGACGATGCCAGTTTAGCTCATGCACATCAGATCTCAGGTGTTTGGGAAAACATGAATAGACTTGAGACAATGTTTGCGACAGGGCTGAGGGCTCGTGTTAGTTGACGCAGACGCCCAGAGGTTTTCAAACAAACAGTGACAGGTGAGTCATGCCAGCCTATACTCAAAATAGAATAAATGTACTGCTGCACATGCTTTTTGCTATACTCCTACTAATATACAATATGAAATAAAATGCAATCCTTATGCCTGAGATTACACTGAGAAACGATGGTAAACGATGACCTTACCTTCTGGAGATCTGAACTTGGACAGAACTGAATTAATGCTGAACTGAAGCTGAATAATGACACTATTGTCTTTTCAGAACTACTTTACAGTTTAAATAGAAAATGTGTATATTATGTAATATTATGTATAATAAATACACAGAAATGCATGTATTTTTAAGAAAATATGTTACGTTTATATATAATTAATTAGTTAAATATATGATGTATGATATAACGTATATTAATATGAATAAACATGTAAATATATTATTTTCAAAATATACGCTGTATGTGTGTGTCTTTATATACATAATAAACATATACTGCACACAGACACATGAAAGCAAAAATTATTATTTTGTATGTGATTAATCATTCGCCAACACTAATTGTAATATTAATACAAATGCTTTTATAATTAGAATTTTGTTTCGGTATGCACAATTAGACATAATATCCACACCATTCAGATATAAAACGAACATCATTTTACTCCTACTCAATCTTATTTTAATATTTACTTCAGTTCCAGGTACTACGATAAACCATCAAATAATTGCATGTTTGCTAAAGCATAAAAAATTTTAAATAAAAACAATAATAACAAATATATAATAATAATAAAATTCCCAATGTCTGAACTGAGCTTCAATATCCAATCAATTTTTAAAATTGCATGGCTGCTAAAACTGAATTATAGAGTAAGTGGAAATGTTTAGAAGGATCACAGTGACATGTGTTTGCATCGCTTTACTAAAATATTGACTAACATTAGGAAACGTATGGACATCTAGTGTTTCCATGACAACAGAGCAACCGCATAGACTGGGAATGGACAACCATTCAAACATATTGATGCACAGTTAGAGTAATGTGTACGGGACTAAAACAAACACTTTATTATGCAGGAGAACTACAAGTCCACAGAAAGGCAATGTCTTACCATTTTTATCAGCTCTTCTCAATATCTGAAAGCAAACAGGACAATATCAGTTAACAACTAGGGGCCATGGAAAAATCATGCTGCGTTGATCATGTAAAGGGACTCTAGCTCTGTAAATTATTTAGGTCGAGGCCTAAAAAGAGAAGAGATGAAAGAAAAAGTGATGATGGCTATGTTGACTTTGAACACCAAGGCGCGCTGTAGTGGTCTGTTAAATAAAGTCCCAATTCACAGCGAGAATATTCACACTCTAAATATGGTCCCCTGCAAGGCATGCCAAGACTATGCTGAATATAGCTTTCTCCTTAGAGGAGTGAAAAACTATGCCACCAATCTGTCAGGGACCGGTGCTTCCTTATTCCTGTATGATAATTAACAATACACACCTCAGGTCTCAGGGGAAGCTCTTTAGACAGCACACTACAATTTAATTAGCAACTAAAACCGTACTTACAATCGCTCTTTAGAGCGTGTCTTTGTTGTAAAAGAAGATCCACATCCATTATAGAGCAGAAAAGAGATTTAATGACCAAATGTGTTTAAACTATGCATAATGACTAATTTATATTATGCATAATGACTGCAAACGGACTAAATGATGATAGCAGAACATGAATATATATGAAGAATGTCAGTCGCACATCAGCACACCACTTGAGCATCAAGACCTGAGATAGCTAAATTAAGCCGAGATGTAACTTAATTTAGTTCATTAAATATGCATATGTGTGTGTGTGTGTGTGTGTGTGTGTGTGTGTGTGTGTTAGAGAGAGAGAGATCCTGGACCACAAAACCAGTCATAAGTAGCATGGGTATATTTGTAGAAATAGCCAAAAATGCACTGTGTGTCAGAATTATTGATTGTTCTTTTATGTCAAGTAAAGATCATGTTCCATTAAGATATTTTGCATATTTCCTTCAATAAATATATCAAAACTTCATGTGGATTCTTTTTTTCTAAAAGACATACATATCAATAGAAAGCTATTTTGTTTTATTTATTCAGCCTCCAAATAATGTATAGATCTCAGTTAAAAAAAAAAAACCCTTAAGACTGGTTTTGTGGTCCAGATTAACACTCACACTTGATATCACATATAAAATACTATATAATATTCCACATACTCAGCTGGAAGTGACTTAGGAACTTAAGTAATAAATGTTAACTAATAAATGTTAATAATTAATAATAAGCAAATAAACAAAACCTGTGCACCATGAGCTGTTTTTTAAGCTATTGTGATGATCTATCAATCTGCAAATGGACACTCCACACACTCTAGACCTATCAGCAGGTTTTTTTGCGTCTTCAATTTCCTTTGATCGTTAAGCACAAATAATTCGGTATAGCAATCAGACAAGTTTTTTTTAAATGTTTTAAAATACTTACATCCAAAAATATTGACATTCCTTTCTTTAACTCGATGGGAGTGCTGGCTTCATCTGAGAGTGACTGCACCTCTTCAGAGCAATCCATGGTGATTCCTTGTGGTGAAAAATTATCTAATTGCAACTCTGCTTCAGGTAGGCTAAAGTAATACGCCTTAATGCGTCCACACAAGCGCGCGCGCAGTGAGAAGGAGCGTGCCTGTGTTCTGCTCTCTGTCTCTGTAAGGAATCTCCCGCTGTACTCCAGCGACGAGCCACAGGTCTCCTGATGCTACACGGAGCACCAATCACATTCGCTGAGCTGTGCTAGCACGCCAGTCATTATCCCCTACCTGTCTCGGCGGGATTAACAATCTCGGTGTTTTATGATGCGTTTCTTCATGTTTGGGATGCAATTGCAATGATAGAATAACAGAAAACTTGAAAAAAAAAATAGTAGCATATAACGTTTTGATCGCGTGTCTGCCATTGGTTCTTCCGTGTTACTAAATAACATAGTGTAACATGAGAATAATATTTAAGGCATAGAAATTTTACCATCATGTGACCATTTATCAGTCTCATGTCGTTGTAAATTGTTAAAAAAAAGACGTAAACGTATGCTCACGCATATTTTCCCTACAACAATTGAATAAGAACATGATTTTACATTAATAAACAACAATCTTAACACAGTTCAAACCTGCACTCGCGCGCCTAATAAACATGATTATGTCCACACTACGCATTTGCTTAAGGCAGTTCTTTGATTTGGAGCTGAATTACAGGTGAAACAGCAGCGACATCATGTGGTAAAACATACAAAGAACAGAAGCATTATGTTACAGAAGTTTACATGGTCTAGGCCAGGGGTCACCAAGTTCAGTCCTGGAGGGCTGGTGTCCTGCTTCAGGTGTGTTTGATTAGAGCTGGAGCTAAAATCTGCAGGACACCGACCCTCCAGGACTGAACTTGGTGACCCCTGGTCTAGGCTGTTTGTAACAAAACATGTCCTAATTTTGCCTGCCACCATTTCAATTTTCAAATGAATCGGTGTAATCAGTGTTTGTTTAGTCTAATAAATACAGCAATTGCTTGAGGGTAGCTGCTCAATCGCATAAAAGAATCCACAAAAACTAACACAAAAAAAGTAAATAATTAAATTAAACTCACTGATCCCGGCCACATTAACATAGTGTCTGTGGTATATGACTAAACTGGAAACACAATACACAAAGACTCATACCCTGTTGTAAAAAGAACAAAACCATTACCCTTGAGCAGAGTGCTTAGAGACAAACTGTGGCCAGATGAGTCAGGTTTCTACATTTATATACGTTAACTTCAACCCTCAATGTTTAAAATCACAGACGATCTGTAATGAGATGTCAGACAGGTCTGATGAAGGCTCAGTGTGGAAATAATTAAGTGAATGGCTCATTCCCATATTACAATCTGATAATTTCCCCATAAATACTGATAAAATCAGTTAACATTGGTTTCATGAAAACCAGGGTAAAGTTCATAACCTTCCATCCACTCATCTTTCTAGTGTTGTGTGCACAAAAGGGCAACGCCTTAATCTGGGAGAGAACCAGCGTTTATCTTCTTATGAGTCCATGTTATTTGTATGTAGTTCTGAAATATGCAAACTATTATCCAGTTTAGAGCTTGTGTGGCCACATTATCAGGGTGACAGATAATGTTATAAACGTAAAGAGTGTCAAATATCAAAATGATGAACCCTGATAACACTGCAGATCTATGGTTGGCTATTATTTACCATATTTTAAGTACAATGCCAGTGTTTGCTAAAGACGTTTCTTTTTTGCTCTTGCTATTTAACTAAGTGTATTTGCATAGGCCTCTTTGAAAAATGATAAAAGAACTTTAAACACAGAAAATGGGAAGGGAAGATGTTTAAAGATGTTTAAATTTGTCAACCCAGTGCTTCAGTAGATTTACAAAGCAAACTACATTTGTATTTCCTGAAGGAAACGCTGTGATTGGCAGCATTTAAAAGATTGCTTTAAAGCAATAAAAATGTACAGTGATTGTACATCAGAGCAGCTTTGTGTTGTCATGTCACAATGCTTAATTTGGGTCTTTTCATTGGCCGAGCATGAGAATTAACACATCTTTTTTGAATATTCTATCAGTGTATGTTGAAACTTAAGGAGATTTATTCTTGACATTTAATCCTAATTTAAATCTATCTAAGATCTAATGCTAAATGTATCCGTAAAATAAAATAATATGTTTTATATGTAAATTAAATAAATGTATAGCCTATAAAACTTTATTCAAAGGGTGTTTAACACTATCCAATGCTGTCAGTCAATCACCCATATTTTTTCTATCTACAAAATAAAGTTTGAAAACAGACCCAAAGTATACTAAAGCATGAATGTATATGTAGGCTATGTATTTGTACTGTATCTATTTTTATTTATGTATGTATATAGTTAACATAATAGGCTGTATGAGTGCATGTGTATATTTATTATGTGTGAATAAATACAAACATATGTATATATTTTAAATGTGTATATTTATGTTTATAAATTATTATAAATGCACATATTTTCAAAATTTAGGTTTTACTCAATAACACAAAAGCACAAAAGGCCTATGTTTACCTATGTATACTGGATTATCCAAAACAATCATCCGATCATGCCACGAGTGAAATATTTTACATTCACTAATGAATGTACTTTACACTACAGTGAACAGAATCTCCATGTTTGTTATCGCGATACTCACGGTGACATGCGCTCGTGACATCACGTGATGACGTCGCACGGAATGCTGGGAAACAAACAGTGGTATGAATAACGCTTGGCGTAAACAAGCCTCGCCGATGTGTGCAGGAGCTCGCGGAGAGCCAGTGAACAAACAGTCCGGAAAACGAAGCGACCGTCTTTCACAGCTCTTATAGCCGCGCGCGGCTGACTGAAGACATGTGACAGTTGGAGCTGCGATAGCGGCGGGACTCTGGAGCGGAGCGCTGCAGCGAGCTGTGCCCGGGGTTTGGGAAAGTTGAGCGTGTGTGTGTGTGTGATTTCTCCGTCAGACAGGATTGGTCTGAGAGGGGTGTTATTCCTCCGATGTTGGGCTCGAGACTATGGCGTTCATAAGCGAACGACAGCTGGCGCGCTGGCATCTCAAGTCCTTGAAGTGGCACGACTCCACGTCGGTCTTTCCGAGATAAGTCACTAACGTTAGATTATAAATCACTGCTAGTCTTAGCTTTCCATTGCTGTTCGCATCGCCGGAGGAGCCCAGGTTGGGTAACGCGAAGTCTACATTCAAGGGTCAACATTTTGGACTGGTCCAATCGATCGATCCAGCGGAGTCATATGCAGTCGGGATGAACATGTGGAGCTCGGGGCCAGTGCAGGGTGTGCTGAAAGCCCTGAAGCACGCCGCGGGGAGAGGACACCTCCAGCTGAACCGCTGGCTGCAGCGCACCCCGGACCCGCTGGACTGCGACAAGATCGACATCTTGATCTGTAACGTTTTTGACGAGCGAGGGAGCGGCGGGAAACCGGAGGCCGAGCCCGCGGGTCACACCGAGCCCGGCGCGTCCTTCGCTCCCGAGTTCAGGCATCCGTGCTGCATCACCACCTGTTGCTTTAAAAGTGCCCTGCTGGCGTGCGTCCTGACAGCCGTGTGCTTCTCCTCGGTGGCTCTGGTGCGCCAGTACCTGAAGGATGTGTTGCTGTGGGTGGAGAGTTTGGACAGTTTTGTGGGAGCCATGCTGTTTATAGTGGGCTTGATCACGGTGTCGTTCCCCTGCGGCTGGGGCTATATCGTGCTGAACGTGGCCGCGGGCTATTTGTATGGGTTTGTGTTGGGCATGGGGCTGGTGATGGTTGGGGTTTTGATTGGGACTTTCATCGCTCATGTGGTGTGTAAGAGGCTGCTGACGAACTGGGTTCTGGGTAAGATCGGCAGCAGTGAACAGTTGAGTGCTGTTATTAGGGTGGTGGAGGGTGGAAGCGGACTCAAAATTGTGGCCTTAGCGAGACTCACGCCGATTCCTTTCGGCCTCCAGAACGCGGTCTTCTCGGTAAGTCACTTTTGTTATTTTAATTTTTATATATATATATTGTTTTGCCTCTCCTACAATGTATTCATTTAACTAATTAACTATTTTAATAAGTATTATTATTATTATTATTACTTGTTTATTTACCGTTTTCACTTTTAGTAGTTTTTATTTTATTAATTTAAATGTGAGTCTGAGCTCTTTCTGCTGGAAGAAACTTGCACTGATTGATCTTAAAATATATCAATGCCTTTGTTTTATCCCATGATGGAAATGCGTAATGTTTTTTTCTAAGGCACCTTTTATAAAAAAAAAAATAGCTAATTGTCCTTATTGAACTTAATCTAAGACCTATCTTTGAAACTAGGCCTTGATTTACTTAATATTTGTGTTTCCCTTGTTGTTCTGGCAACTAGCTCCAATGAAACAAGTTAATGTTTTATTTTGGCTAGTTTATTTTGTATTAAGTAACATTGTTTGTAATGGTCTTGGTTACCAGTAACCCACAATTAATTGCAAGTTTGATACTGCTTATAAACAGCAGTTCACTAAAACAACTAGAAACAAAAGACGAGTAATAACAGATCTTCTTTTTGTTTTCTTCATACAACAAAAATATACCAGTTAGTTCATATATTTAAAAATCCCTCCAAATGAAGAAAATGGTCTAGCTTTGGTGTTATCGAGAAATCGAAAATCAAGTCCTTTTTTATCAAAAAGCAGATCTTGATCATCATGAGTGGATTGATTTCTCATCCCGCTCAAAAAGTGTTCTGCTAGCATTCTATTCAAAAACCATTTAGTTACACATACTCAGTAGTGAGAGGAACCCTGCACTGAGCCCCCCTTAAGCAAAAACACTCGCTTGAGCCAAACGCATAATTCTCTGTATTTATGTATTTTTAATTGATTCATTAATTTATTTTATTTTCACTGAGAAAAAGACACCCAGCGCACAAAGGTGTTTAATTAATTGTACTGAAGTGGCTGTTAATCTTTAAGGGACGTCCAGGTGGCTTTATCCAGCTTTGCTGGAATTAAACAATTAAGACCTCCAGCTCAGAGCCAGATTGAAATCAAACATAACTGCTCTTCACACAGGATCAAGGGTATAAAGACCGGTCTCTCAGTACATTGAAATATTACCTTCAGACACTTTGCACATCCAACATAATACATTTTTAATTAGCTGACACACACGAGAAAGAAACTGCAACCTTTACCGATGACAAAGGCCAGTAAAGAACAGTGATACATGCCTACTGCAGTGTCTTACAGCAGCCTTACTCAGAATTACTTCTAACCCAGATTCTTTAGCCTTTTTGATAAATGCATGGTAACAGATGTACATATACTGCAACATTTAAATAGTTAACAAAAAAAAAAAAGTTGCACAGTTCTCTGGGCTCCTAAATGTGATTTGAATGAGATTTGAATTTTATGTAAATGAATTTTATCACTGAGCCCAGAGCTTTTATTCTCTTGGTTCAGAAGTTGCTTCTCAAAACAAAGAAAGATTACATCCGCTTGTATTGAATTCGATTTGAGATAGTTAGACGTGTCCGTTAAGGTTGGTTTGCTTTTTAATGTGTACCTTCGGACATGTAGTCCACAATCTATCGTTTGCCCCTTTTTGAATAATTTATTCACTGGATGATTCATATGTTAATGTATTTCTCCTTTGAAGTTTTTTTTAAATGATGGCAATGATTACGAGCAGATGTTTTTAAAATACATTTTGAATATTTCGCACCACTTCCGCTTGACAGATCAAGTTGGTTTTGCTGACAGTGACTGATTAGATCTGGGTTTCAGTAGTGCTGGAAATGAACACTGAACACCTGCTTACAGCAGGAATTTGTCATTCTCTAGGTTAACAGAGAGCTTTAATGATAAACAGCTGTTTAACCACACAGTTTAAATATTTAAAACTGCAAAAACGCTGCTGCAATTATTGTAATATTATCAATTTCAATATTTTTTGCAGTGGTTAAACTTTTGTAACATTGTGCAGAGACGAATCGGAACGTTTAACAGTAGTATTAAGTAGACTTCTTAAAGGCAACTGTTAAATATGGGATGCCGAAGACACATTGCCTGGCTCACACACACACACAAAAAAAAACTTGCAGTCAAAAATGCACTCTAAGCAAAACTAGAATACTCCCAATATAATCAACAAGCCATAAAAACATTCTGTAGTAAAATATTGATTTTGTTAGTTAGCTACGGAGTCCAAACTCTGTGTGTGTGTGAGCAGTCTGGACTCAAACTGTTGTGTGAAATTGTGTAAACTAACAACTGACAGAATGTGAGTGTTCAGTACTGGCATGGTGCTTACTTTCTGTGTATAATTAATTACATGTTTGAATAACAGTTGTGTTTTCATGCAGATAAGAGGACCAGTAAAAAAAGATTGGCTATTTATTTGAAGTCTTGATTTAGAAACACTGAATTTGAAATCACTTATCATTAACTAGAATTGTAAAAGCATTTTAACTGAAATAAATGTAACAAAATACATTAACTTTACCTAAGCAACATTTCTCTCTGATACATTTACATTCTGTTGGTTTAAAAATTACAATTCAATAAAAAAATTATGCAAAAATCTTGCATCATCTTGCAGTTGCCATGCACAAAATAGAACAAAAAAGACTTATGATTTGTCATAATCGTGCTCCCCTTTTTAGTCATAAATAACCTACGTTAAACTACAGTGTCATTGCCCTTGAAGCAATGCAAGTCTCCATTCCTTCTGAAGGACGCTGTAGTGATCGAGCGCTTGGGTCATCTAAGTAAGTTTTGGGTTTGCTTTTCATGGAATTGAAACTGATACGTGAGTCGGTTCTCTCGCTCCATTAGCCTGCCACCTTCTACTTATCGACTTACTATCAATGGGGATGTTATTCAGTTTGTATCGGTCTAAATTTACAAAGCGAGTGTCAGTGACTCTAATTGTGTTAACCCTAATTGGTTTTATTTCGCCATTAAATTTTTTTCTCTTATTTTACATAACAGAGGCATCAAAAAGCCTAAGGGTGTGATGTATGTCGGCCCTAAACGGGTCACACTGGATTTATGTTTCGCATCCTCAGTCCTATAGAAAGGACCGTATTTCAATGTGCCCTGCGTTTTCTGCTGAAGCAGAATGTGATGCCATAGGATGTGTAGGTAACACAACACAATGCATGCGTCTGCATGGTGCATACTTGAAATATTGCTTCACAGCAACTTACAATGAAGTCGATTCTTGGAAAATGAATGCATCATTTGATCTCGTTCATGAATATTAATAGGAACCCAAACCAAACAATGCCTGCATCTATTAATTAGCTAAAATGGAAAGGTTTTCCATCACTGCTCATGTTTTACAACTCGCAGTCTCCCACCCAAAAGTGATACAATTGAATTTTAAAGCTAAAAAATTCAGTTTTGTAGGGTGTGTTTGTTTAGAGTCAGGAGTGCTGCTTGAAGATTACGTTTTCAAAGCATTACAGTAATGCAACACAACCAGTAAAACATCCTACCAACATGTGTTGCAGAACAAATCTGTGTTTTGGATTGTATTTGAAATGAAGTGTTTAAAAAAAGATTTTAAAATGGCTTGCACGTCAACATATGATAATATAGACTGGTATCAGAATGTTTTCATTTTATTGCATTAGAGAGGCTAGAAAAGCCCAGTTAGCTTGTGATGGGGCTAAGTAAGGCTGATGACACATTGTTGCAGGCGGTGAAAACGCTCTGTGATTAATCTTGACCAACTCTATGACCAAATATAGTTGTCGCTCTCTTTGACAGATCACAGACGTGTCCTTGCCAAATTATTTAGTGGCTTCCTCAGTGGGACTTCTCCCAACACAACTCCTTAACTCATATCTTGGCACCACCCTGCGCACAATGGAGGACGTGATCGCAGAACAGAGCGTCAGTGGATACTTTGTGTTCAGTCTACAGGTAAGCCTCCAAAAAACAAAACGGAAAGGATATGAAAGAACCCTGTATGTCCCGTTTGACATGTCAGTTAACAAACCCCTCGCAGAATCTTCAGGAAATTCTATTCATTTAAAGAAGCTTTACATTCACATTCGGATCCAAGACTTTGCATTTTAGCAGGCGCTTTTATCCAAAGCAGCATGCAAATGAGAAGCATCACTATGATTTTTTTTATTATATATATTTTTTTAGTCATGTTTATTTATAGTGCTTCCTGTTGGTTACTCTCTAACCTGTTTTGGGGGGGAGGTTTTTCTGGTTGGTTGTTTTTACACTTTGTAGTGGAGCACAGTATAATGTTTCCTGGAAGCTATTTCTTTGGTTTCCTAGTATGCTTTGCATATTTGAATTCTCAGGATTCACCTGGAATGTTCAGTGGCGTTTAGGTGTAGCTCTGTCACTTGTACATTTCAGAGACTAATAGGCAAAACTGGGTATAGCGATTAATGAGTATACCCAAATGTAAAAATTAAACTAGATAATATGTGTAATTTCTAGTGCTGTCAAGCAATTAATCGCGTCCCAAATAAAGGTTTTTGTTTACATAATATATGTATGTGTGGTGTGTAGGGCTGCACGATAACAGAAAAAAATTATTATCACGATTAATAATGACGATTATTCCTTTGGTAGTTCACTTGTGTATGTGTATTGCACTTTACAGCCACAAATAAAGAAAAACAAACAAACCTAACATGTTTAGAATGGAGAGTTTTTCTTAGCTGTGAATAAATATAAATATAGCTGTGTAGATAAATAAAATTAAACTGCCTCTTTTACATCAGCTTGTAACTAACGCACCTTCTGCACCTTACTCACGTTGCTCCAAGTAAAGCCGGTTCTGTAATCAGCGGTACATTCCATTAGGTGCGTGATCTTACATTGAGCCGCATTCACGACTACGCAGAGCCGTTGTTCACTGACGAGCTGCGCAAATTTGGGTTCATTATCAGCGCGGTTTGGAGAATAACGGCTCTGCGTAGTCGTAAATGCGGCTCAATGTAAGATCACGCAGCTGATGGAATTTCCCGCTGATTACAGGCTTTTCTGACAAGATGCGCATTAGATGTCACGCGATGATTATCTTGCAGCCCTCTGCTATTCTTCTACTGCTTCAGAAAGCGTTTGCAATCTAGACGCAGTCACGTCATAGTGACGCAGTCCAATCCGTAAACTCCGCCCATAAAAAAACTGTTTGGTCTTTATACTGTAAAATCACGACAATATTTAATAACTGATCGTGGGTCATAAATATTATCGCGATAAATTTAATCACGCAGCCCTAGTGCTGTGTATATTCATTTATTTGTTAATACACGCTTATGCAGTATGTTTTGAAAATATTTAGTGGTATATGTTTATATAAATTACATTATACATGAATATTTAATATAAAAACAACATATTTTTCTTAAATATAAACATGCATGTTTATATATACATAAAAATACACAGTACACACATTATGTAAATAAATACTTGTATTTTAGATTCATCGATTTGCAAATTACACCCTATTGTAAAGCGTTACCTCAAAAACATTTATTTTGGATGCAAGTAATCTGACAGCACTAATATTTATATATAATAATAATAATATAATTATATAAATGTATGTACATAAATATTTTCAAAATATATACTGTGTGTGTGTGTATTTATATATACATAATAAATGCAAATAGTAAACGTCAACGAAAATATTTTTTTCTAAATGTAATTAGTCAGGATTTAATCGTTTGAAAGCACTAATAATTTTAATTGATTTTATCTAGAATATTGTTTGCGTTATGTCTCCTCCTGCACTAAAAATAATATGTATCAAGAATTTAATAACACTATTGAAATATAATATGCTTGTGATTCTTTTATTTATTTTTACACAATGCTTTGCTTTTTCTGCAATGGATATGTTACCGTATGAGGAAGTGAAATATTTATGTCTAGTCTAGATTCTTGTGGAACCTTATTTTGCATTTGCTCTTGTGTAAAGTAACGTTAGATGCCAGTGATGAATTCTTGATTGAAACCGAATGTTTCGAGATCTCAGCCAAGGGATTATTGCTTAAATTTACAGCCACGCTGAATAAGTCCCATCATGTGGATGTTTTTATCAAGCGTCTTCCAGCTCAGTCAGCAGATCCTCCCAGTGACTCACTCTGTCTGTTCCTCTCATCAGATCTTCATCAGCATAGGCCTGATGTTTTATGTGGTACATCGAGCACAAGTGGAACTGAACGCCGCCATTGCAGCCTGCCAGTTAGAGCTGAAGACTTCCTACATGAACGGCGGAGCGGCCAACCACAGCGGCTCGACCTACTGCAGCAAACGGGCTACTGCGGGAGGCGGGATCAATGTGGTCTGAACATATTTCAATCCTTCATCCAGTTGGACGGACGGAAATCTGTCTCTGCTGTGTCAGGGAGTCTCGGGAGCTGCTACAGTCCCAGTCAGATATTTCTGATGGAGCTTGATGTGGAGCGCCCCTGGACAGTCCAAGAGCCCATCCTCAGACTTTGATGGAAACATTTCTTTAGCTTTTCTTTTTAAAGTACTTTTTTTATTATACTAATATAAAATTATGTAACTTTATAGGTGGTCTAAAGCATGAAATGGATAAATTAATTAAAGCAAATGTTATAGAATTGTAGTTAGTTACTAAAATGGGCCCAACTAATATATCAGGTTAATAAGCTTAAGATGTTTCCTTTTTTGTTTATAATATATGTTTATTATTTTTTATTTTTTTTAAATGCTTTTTAAAATTCCTCTAAAGGTATTGCTTGATGGATTGTTACTTTCCGTGTTATGTCTAGAGTAAGAAACTATTATCATTTATTACCACCTGTGTAAAAATTCTGGCTTTTGCCAAACTGGGAACACTTTTGCTACGCTGCACTTTTGTAAGGAACAGATGGGAGGGAAGGAAATTTTCTTAGCTGGATATTTAAGGATGTCCTGCCAAGAACCTTTAGTACAGCCTGATTAGCTCAGCGGTATGATCGTACGTGTTCGATTTCTCATTCTCATATTGAGAGGACTGAAATTCTTTGCCTTCTTTCTTGTATTATTTAAACAAATGCTTTATTATAGGGCTGTTAGCATTTTTGACAACATATTTGTTAATTTATTCATCAATTCAGAACGTTTGCACATGGAATTTATAACAAACTCAGTATGTAGATTAAATGCAGGAAAGCGGGGACACGTAATTATTACGAATATATTCTATTAATTGAATATATTTGCATAGTTCTATAAAGAGGTATTTATATAAATATAAAAAAGGGAAGCATTTTCATATGTTAGTCATTTCTAATATGCAACGAATGCTGAAGTTCAACTTTATTCACATCGGTCTAATGGGTTGTTGGCACTGTGCTAAAGTGTCTCACAGTTGCCTACAGTGCACTTGAGCGCGGCAAGAACAGCTACAAATAGCTGACAAAACTGCAACTAAAATGTTATTACAAGACTCCGGTCATGGTAATGTCTATCGTTCCCTCCTTAGAGAGTCACCTAATTAGAAACAAAAGACTCCTGAGCATTGACTGACGTATTTGGGTCCCGGCTATATAATTTAGCACAGGCTTGTGTTAACGAGCTCAGAGCCGCAGTGAACTCACAGCTTCCTCACCGGGCACGTGAAATCCCTCTATGCAAGGGATTCACGCAATCCTGGTGCTTGGTTTGTTTGTTGTGTGGTCTTGTTACATTCACCCAATACACTACGACACTGTTGTGCCGGTTGACATGAAATCATACTTTAAATCCAGCCATTTTTGATGTAAATCATTGCAAGGGTGACAATTTGTCTTTTTCTTTATTATTATTATTATTATTTTTTATATATATATATATATAAGTAACGCACGCTCTCAATGATGGATTTCCCAGTAATGAAATGTACACTCGGTCGGTAGTGACTTCATTTTCAGTGTCATTTGAGACTCGCCGTTCGGTTTACAGTGTTAACACTTGAGCGTCACCATAATCTGACAATCACTGGCTCGCTGCTCATTCTGAACAACAGTCTCATCTCAACTCTATTTACAGTTTCAGTTATAGTTTTGCTGCTACTTGGACTGTAGGGTCTGAGTGAAATGCTGACAAGGGCTCAAATTAATATTGCAATTTTACTACAAAGTGATCTACACCATCTCGTTTTGTGCAAGTAGATTTTCTAACAAGTTAATGTTATTTTGAAAAGTGCAGGTCTATCTGTACACTAATGGACACATTCCTTAACTTAAAAAATGGAACGAGTAATTTTTTTATTTTAATTATTGTTTTTTTCCCAAGAAAATGGAATAGCCCCTCTGTTTTCTGAATTTAGCAATAAATAAAAACTGAACATGCTGACTCACCATCTCTACATTGTAGAGATCCAACAATCCTGGTCTTGTGTTACAATGTCAACCTGCCTTGTACCTCTTGCTGCCTAAGACATTGAAACGGGACACTTGCCTGCGGTGTGTTCAGACTCTAATTCGAGCAGGCGTGGGGTTGCGATTGACTGAAAAGCTGAATTTTGTTGGGATGTAAAATGCAAAAAGAATAAAAAATGAGCGAACAACAAATTTGAGAATATGTATCAGTGCTTTTGTCTTATTTCTCTAGTTCAATTGACGGTGGGATATGCAACAGGGCCTATAATAGCAAAGGGGTCTTGTGAGGTTCTTGGGAAACCTTAATCTGAGATTAAGCACATTTAAAAAATAAAAAACGTACAAATGTAATTTCAGATTAGGGTACATCAGGTACTATACTAAAACCTCTTGACCCCTTTGACAAGTGCATTTTACATACGCTGTATTTTGTAATACAGAGAATTTTGCAATGTAAATGAATATTTATCGCTGTACCATGCTTGTTCAGTGTTATTTATGAAATAAATTAAAAATTAAACAAGCGTCTTGTGCTCTGCTCTATGCAGTCTACATAAATAGCCCAGTGTTTCTGCATTTACTGAGTGTGAAAAGACACGTCTTAGAACGGGCTGTTAACAGAAGATGGTTTGTTTGCTGATAATTCAGTTACAGATTTACAGTGCTATATTGTCTGCTTACGTAATTACTTAAGATTGCACTCATGCCTCCTGCTTCTGTTATCTTGGAGTTGCAGTGACATGGTACAAACTGCACCATTATCCAACCTAAAGCGTGCAATCTGAAATGTGAAATGAAGGGGCAGATCCAAACCAGTCTCACTTGATGTATGTATAACCTTCTACGAGGGAGCAGTTTCATATGAATTTGTGCAGTGTGAATTATTTAGTTTGATTTACATTGTAAAATGTATGAAACTAAATTTTGTATTCATTTTTATTATGTAGTATTTATTTTTAATGATTTTTACGATTAATTGATTGTATGTGTGTGTGTGTGTGTGTCAAAACAAAAACATACACAATACTACACTGTAAAAAATTTGCTGTAGTTAACGCAGCTGTTTGCCAGTAACTTACTGTAGATTTAAATTGATGTTGTTTACTGGCAACAGTTTGTTCAAAGTTAAATGAACATTAAACATTAACAAGTCTTTGTCTTTACAGAATAA
>JAUMHG010000020.1:2165988-2183549 GCA_032359395.1 Enteromius anoplus
AGCCAATGGCTGCATGTGTGTCAGGACCACTATAATGTAACAGTGACACGCAAACATGTTTGCTCACATGCACGCATAGACACACACAACATAAAGCCAGCGGAATGGTTACCCACAGCAGGAAAACCACACGGCACATGTAAATGAGATGCGAGGGAAGTGTGAGTGCACAGCTCCCATGCAAATGTAATGGAGACCTCAAAGACAGAGGTTATAAATAGACTCGCAGCGTGTGGTTGCCTCAATGAACACCACGTCGCTCTTAAAGCTACAAGCACAACCCATTCCCGAGCAAACGTGCACACTTCAGGGCACTTGAAAGGGCGATTTGGAGTTCACACAAGCGAATGCTCAAAGCAACATGTAACCCAGTTAAACAGGGGCCTGTGACGTCCGTCTGCACAGATTTGTATTGTGTGAGTAAAAATAAAATAGACACACTCTTAATCTACTGTATTAAAAAAAGCCCTTTGAAGAAGAGGAGGCCAATTTTGGGGAAAAGGAAGGCATGAGATGTCATTACGGTGGATGAAAGTTGATGTAAGCATTAGTCTGTTCTCCTTACAACGCCAGGCTGATAAAAATGTCATATTTAAACATCACACTGTCAAAGGTTGCTTTGCTAAACCTGTATTGTCCTGCACCGGGGTTCCCTCTCATTTGTGTGCACCTTCTCTCTTTTTTCGTTTCTCGTGTTTACACTCAATTCATGACCTGGAGGGGTTTAATCAGGTTTTGTGCTGTTTTCCACATTGTAGTGATCTCAAGAAACCACCCACCCACCCGCTTCAAAATATTTGCATAGAAACTCCATTTGCTATTGCAGAGAGTGCAGAACCTTATGTTAAAACACCAATCATGGAGGTTTTTATCCAGATGGTTACACAGGGTGGTCTGGGGTACACATAAACCTACCCGTTTTTGTTGGTGGAATAGAGAAAAAAACAGTCAATATTGACAATACTGTGTTTAAAATGGGCATCACCTAATATTAACTTCTGTTAATAATAATATTACCTTCACCTTATATTACCCATTCTGTTGTTTATTTACTAAAAAGGCTATTTATACCATTCTGTTGGACTGTGAAATCTGTCCTTAAACCAGACAGATGGCCACCCTAGGAATAATGTAGGTAGTAGTGAATGAGTTTATAGGGGGTGATTTAGATACAGCCTTGCTTTCTGTTGTAGTGCCTATAAAATTTGCTCACCAAGCAATCCCGATGGTTCAAAATCCTGCTCCACATCACTACGAACATAAAATAGTTTTTTGTAGTTTGTTATTTTGTCGCATCACACTGCTTTTTCAGGTACGGTGTGGACAGACAACAATCATGTCTTGTAAGGGCACATCTAAGGTGTTTTACAGCCTGGTGTCAGGCTCAGGGCTGCTTGTTTGAACGCAAACTAAGACTTAGCCTTACCACATGCAGTTATTATACATCAGCTTCCTTCCACTGTCATGGCCACTGTGCCATATACAACAACGTAGTTATCTTAGGATCTGATTTAATAATCCTTGAATCCATTACACAGAGGCACTCCCATTGAACACTGACTGCAGATGAGAGAAATTCTCAGTGTAATACCTGTGTAAATATTCTCACTGATCCTAGAACTGTTCTCGTTTCCCCCTCAAATCACTTGAAATACAGCGCCATCTGGCGTTTTAAAAACAGCACTGCTTTATCATTACCCTCGTTTGATCTAGCTCAAACAGCATGTGTATAGAAATATAGCAGTCAGTTATCAATCCAATATGTTTCCTTTGCATTTAATATCCTTTACATAATCTGACTGCATGGCGTTTCTGAATTCTGCGGAGTCCTTATATACTATCAATTATGTATGAATGAGTTTTTTTTATGTCAGCACAAAGCTAATTTGGTCTTCTTTCAGGCTTGTCTAACAGTAGGGGGTCTGAAGGAGCAGCGGTCCCATACACGCCATTTTTGAGGAGTCATAAGGGCTTTGAACGTTTGAAGATCTGCAGAAATAGACTCTCCAATCCCTCTCCCATGTTCTTGTCACTCACTCACTCTCTTTCTCTTTTATTTTCTCCCTTTTTTGCAGTTGTATCTATTCATCTGCCTTTGTATCTCTGCAGCTTTGATTCTTTTTCATAGACATTGCTTTTTTTCTGTCTGTGAGACTGTGTGAGGCTCAATTGCAGGGGTTAGACTGGAGGCGTTGTAAAGTGAAAACCTACGCATGTAAAGTGTGTAGGTGCTTGATTCATTTGCTTGTCCTATCTAACTGCAGATAAACAGACCGGAGCGAATTCTGCTTTTATGTATTTTTTTCTTATTCTGTGTCAATCGGGCTATAGTACATGTTTGTTTAACACTAAATAGCTCAAAAAGTCACAAAGCTCTGTTTGTCTGAACCTTCTCATCCAATGCCAGACATTTCTGTAAATGCCGTGGTCAGAAAGAGCATGTTAAGAATGACGCAGTGTCTGCACATGAAGGAATTCTCCAGAGTTTGATATGTAAATTAAACTAAAGCTGAAAATATAACATTGTATGTATGCTTGCAGCAGTATTTGACACACTATACGTGAAATAGTGTGTGTGTGTGTGTGTGTGTGTATATATATATATATATATATATATTAGGGCTGCACGATTTGGGGAAAATGTGCGATTGCGATTATTAAGGTAAAAATTGCTAAATTAATCAATTTCCATATGTGCATAGCTCAAATAAATACATACAATACATACATATCCAGGCTGTGCTCAAAGAAAAAGGTTTTACACTTAGAAATTTGGGTTAATTTATTGCAAAGAAATGGCATTGAATTGAATAGTATTTTGTTATAAAACATGCTGTTTTATTTTATATGTATATATATTATAACTGTAATATTTACAGTGTTGAAAAATAAAGAAAATAGTAGTTACTTATATATTATATATATATATATTATTTTAGCATTAGTTATTATATTGTTATAGTATTTCTATTTTAAAATACTATTTTGAGCTGTTTATTTGTATTATTTATTTTTTATTTTTATATTTTGCATTTAAAGTGCTTTTTATTGGCTTTTTTTTTTCATTTCAGCAGCTTTATTTTCACTGTTAGGTTTGTTGTCAAAACTATTTTTATTTTAAATTTAAATTTAGCATTTTAGTATAATTTTCAAGTTAATTTCTTTCTTCTAATATTCATGTTTTTGGCTTTATTTTAATTAAAGAAATAGTTGACACTAACAACAATGGCCTCCTCTGATGCACCCCCCTTCGCTTTTGCTCGGTCTTTTGCTGCATTGACATATTTACAGCTATGTCATGTTCCTATTTCTCATATTTCTGTTTCTAGCAATCCTGTTGTTGAAAATAGCTTTCAAAAGTTTTGTTTTCAGGCGATCCTAGACAGAAAAAAGACCAGAGTGCCAAACGAAAGCTCACACATGTTGACATGATGGGTTGACAGTGTCAGTCAAGATTGTCAGAGAAAAACAGCACCTACAGTATGAGGCCCTCAGCACTGAGTGAAAGGAAGAGAGAGAGAAACACAGAATGAGAGAAGTTAAAAGGAATGAGGTCAGCCTGGGGTATGACACGGTAACCCGAGAGAAGTACCTGCCCCTCACACTATCCATTACTGCTGCATTTGTCCCAGCTGAGCACAGCAGGAGAAACGCAGGAAGCACAAAGCTATCTCTCCATCAGTCCCTCACAATGACCCAAAGACGGCCCTGAATGAACCTGTCACGGATTGAGTTTTACTACTTTGAGTGTGACCAGGAGCTTTGAGTGGCTTTTTAGGCAGTTCTAAGTGTGTGTGTGTGTGTGTGTGTGTGTGTGTGTTGAAAAGATATCCACTTCCCTTCCTCCTGTTGTACCTCTCCAGTAGTTTTGCACAAAGGAAACGTATTGAATGGCGATTGTAGGTTGAGTGACAGGCTTTGTGATTGTTAATGACACGATTGCACTTGTCATGATTTATTCGTGACTATATCTACAGCTGAGGTATCAATGTTCAACTGCCCTGGTAACATTCTTAGCATTTTCTGAGTAGCACTGCATGTGAGTTTATTGTTTATTCTTTACATAGCAAAGGTTGCCCGACTTTTGAATAGTAGTGTAACTGTAAATATTCAAGTGTGAAATGAAATGTGAAATGAGATTATATCTCAAAAAAGAATCTTAAACTTGACATTTAGAGAAAAAGCAAACTGTCAAATTGCACATGATGTGTAGTATGTATATTATTCATTAAAACACTGATTAGATTGAAGTTTACTTCATAATGGCTTTTATATTTTAGCATATTCAAATTTTTACTAAAACATTAATGGCCCTTTATTTTTATTATCATTTTTTTACATTCAGGGCCTCATGACATACTTTCTATAACGTTTACTTCCAGAGCTGTAAGGCACATTATTAAATAACATTACAGTGTACGAGCCAAAGCCGTCTTTCATTAATATTATACCGAGACATCCGTCCTCCAGTATGAGTCACTGGTTTTCTGTGCTTGTTTCATGTATAAATATTGCTTTTTCCTTGGCTGAATAAGCTAGTCCTGTCACATTATGTTAAATGGTGGAATGAATAGACTGTAATATTGCTGTGGAAACATCCCTCAGCACCGAGACTGTGTGACCATTTCTCCTCATTATAAACGCAGCTACTCGCTGCATGGCTGCTTGCACTCTGTGGGATATATATATGTGTATTTCTGAAGCGGATTCTCATTGGGTGACTCCAGCCATCTGACTTTAGCTGAGATGAACTCATTGCAGCTTCTCTATAGATCTGTGAAATGACTGAGCTGCTGTAGTAATGATGTCATCACCTGCCTCTCAGCGCTGACCTTGAATGAAGAGAGTGACTGAGCATGCTCACTGTCCTGCTCTGTGTGTGTATGTGTGCACGCTGGTTTCTGTAGGTTTAACGAAGGAAGGCTTTCAACCTGCTGTCCTCTAATGCGCGCACACACACACACAAATACACCTGCTGCTGAAATCCTTTGAGGCACTCCATCTTGTTTCCTCTCTGTCCAGTGAGAAAAGAGAGATGGTGTCTACCATGCCACTTCCATCTGTAGAAGAAAAGCACCGTGATTACTTTGTGTGCAAAGCATATGGTGCACCTTATGACAGCGGTATGAGGCATTCGTGCATCAGTATGTTTGAATGTAAATGGCTTGATTTGACATAAAAATGCCTTTGTGATATCAAATAGGTCTGATTAGGTCTGTTCATTTCATTTCAGAATGAAAACACATGTTTATAGAAATAGTTTATCCTAGGTTCTTATATTAGATCATTTACTCCCCCTCGTGTTGCTTTCTTTTGTGGAAAACACAGAGAGATTTTAAAAACAGTACCGGTTACTTTTATTTCATGCAACTATACACTACTCTTCAAAAATCTGGGGTCAGTAAGTGTACAAACAAAAAACAAAATCTTTATCCAGCAGTGATGCATTGTGTTGACCATAATGACAGAAAAAAAGACATTAAATGACTTTTGTATTAATAAAAAAAAATACAAACAAAAAAAAACGCATCACCAAATCAGCATTGTAGAATGATTTTTGAGGAGCATGTGACACTGAAAATGTAGCTTTGCCATTATAAATAATTAATCAAAATTAAAATCTTTTAAAGAAATAAAACTAATCTATCAAAATATATTAATAATTAAAATGTCTATTAAAAGTAAAACGTGATTAATGTATGTTTCAATATATTTAAAAAATAAAATGCAAATAAACAAATTAATCAAATAAATACAGCCTTGTAAAAAACAGTAAACAGACTTCATCAGTCTTTTCAATCTGCTTATACTGCGAGTCATCTGTTGTGACTCATTTATATCTGAGTCAATAATGTATTAAAACTTTTTTTTTTTGCTTGGTCAGTGGAAAATGTATTTATTTATTTATATTATTTATATTGACCTACGTGGAAAACGTTGATTTCATCTCCCTGATCACACGGATGTGGCTCAATCATGTCCGTCAGTTTATAGGAAAGTAAAGAGGCCTCTGCAAAGAGCCGTTCACCCCTAAACTTTCCCAAATCTTCTTGATGGCTCTCTGTTCTTCACTCTCCCTCTCTTCCTATGTTCTGTCTCTTTCCCTGCTAACCAAGCTCCGCTACAAAGATGGTATTGGCTTACTGCTTGTCCTATATCTGCTCATGGGAACCTTACACGCCGCACTGTGTTGTGTAACACACACATACACTACTCTACTCTAAAATGGACTTTGTGGAGCAGACTTGCAGGAGAATACAAACTTGTTTCAGGAACCATAAACAGGGACAGGGAACTGGGATCTTGTTCATGTGTGCCTGCTTGCCTGAGTGTGTTGTATTGCTGGCAATATTAGACCTCTAAGGTATGTCTGAATTAATCATTCTCCTTTAGTCTGATTTGAAAATTTCCCATGTGACGATAAAGGGGATACGATCAGGGCTTTAGAGACTTAGGGCGATGCTGCATTAGAATAAAAGTTGAACCTTTACATGATGAATTTGACACCAAGACGACCTTTAAACGAAATAACTACATTTTCTGTGATGTGGTTGTTAGGGTGTTCTGGATGGTTGCCAGGGTGATGCTATGCAGTTGCTGAGGTGCTTTAATGGGTTTGTTAATTTTGTTGATTGATTGTTTTGTGTGGTTATTTGGATGTGGCTGAGTGGTTGCTATCATTGCTATCGTAGACACGCTTAACTGGTAAAAATGTGATCGTTGCACTGTCACAGTTGCATGTTCACGTGACGCTACTGTGGTACTTCGTCATAAAGACGGGGGTTAAAAAGAGTGGTTTTAAGCCATTGAGTGAATTTAGCAGTAAAGAAAATGTGTGCAGTACAAGGGTTGTCAGAGAGGTGCGTTCATGTGAAGATGGTGCTCATAAAGCGTGGAAACACTGAACAGATATTTTTGCAGCTTTATGGGCCTCGAGCAGTTAAAAACACCCTTTTATGTTCCAAAATGTCCTTCTTTGCCATTATCCTTGGAAAGACAGTAATTTAGGTCTTTAGTGAAAGCAAACAGCTGAAAAAGAAAACATGCAACAGTGTGTTAGATCTGGGCAGCTCTTAAAGTGACAGCAGTCTTAATATTCCTGCTGTCCTTCATGCTAATCAAATAAACAAAAGAGAAAAAAATCTCTCACTGCTTTAGATTTGATGACTTTTGTAACTTTTATAATAAGACATTTATATACACATTTTATGCATTTGATTATTTTCTATAATGTATGTACTAGCATTTCTTATTTATTTATTCTTATTCATTTCTGTGGTATCAAAAATGTATATAATTAATGGAAGAAAAGAACGAACCCTGATTCATATTAGATTCTGACAATGATCTGGTGAGTAATAACAGAAGATATAGCAACTTTATTTCATTTCTGCTCTTGGCAAAAAATGTGGAATTGAAAAAAATATATATTTCCCCGCTTAGTGTCACTTCCTATATCTATATCTGGTATTTTTGTTTTAGGTTTGGTTATAAATGATAAGAGACCCAGATGTACTTTGAGCCTCTCAAAAGAGTATGAAACATTGTTGGCCTGACGCGCTAAGGTATTTCACAGAGATTTGAAATGACTTCTGTGGGAAAATGATAAGAAAATTCCCGTTCCAGTATGTCTGTCCATCTCTCAGGCAGTTTGTCACCTCTGAAACACACTGTACAAGTAACAGAAGTATGCAATTTCTTAGAAGTACATTATGGTACAAAATACATTGGTACTCTAGAAATGACTTGTGTTCAATCAAACAAGTCATTGTTTGGTTGGCAGTTGCAACAGTAGTAGATGTTAAAGGCATTTTTGTCTTTCTACACATACATGTCACCTTAAACACTGACCTGGCAGATTTGTTTACCCAACACCAATTTCTAGAGCTAGAGCTGATAGTAACTTTGAGGGAAGTGACATTCTGGGAAATGTTTAAATGGTGCTGGCAGTGTGAGCTGTGTCTCATAAAAAGACTGAGCTTGCAGAATTACCCCATCGCTCTTTATGACTTGTGGCTACAGCCGCAAACATGTGACACATGAAAGGGGAAAAAGCATTAGAGTGACAGTAATAGTGTTCGAAGGTGTCTTTTTTTCATATTAAAACAGCTCAATAGGTCTGATTTCACCATGCAGCCACAGGATTTAGCTTTAACCTCTGATTTCTGGAAACTCAAAATAGATTCATTGGAATTAGTATCATGCTTGGTTACCTATTGATGAACAGCACCGAGTGTATTAATTTTCTCACTGAAGTAATGCAGATCTCCTCATGACTCTGGGTTGGATTGATCATTCCCGCTGTGCTGGTAGGAGCACTCTCAAGCTCAGTTGTGGAATTGAGACATTTCGAGGTAGGATGTTCAAGCTGTAGATTCTGCAGTACATTATGTTTAATTTTAGCGTATTTGATAATTAACCTGTATTAGGATCCGCTGCAAATCAACTGGTTTTAGTGAGTACTAGTACCACAAATGGGTAATTCCACTGCGACAGTTACGTGCAAAACACGACCAGATTCCAGCAAAAAACTTGTCTGTCCATCCTTAAACAGTCAGAGCCAGTAAAAAAAACAAAAAAAAACGTATGATCATAATTATACAGTCTTGTTCACTGGGAGTTTTCTTGAATTATTGGGACACGTTGTTGTGCTACTTTTATATAGAACTTTATATTTTCCACCATTTGTGGAAACATTTTTAACAACAATATGCAACATTGATTTCACATGGTAAAACAAACCTTACGAACGAATGACGAACAGAAGGTATACTTAACTAAGAAGGTTTCGGAAAACAGGCTCTGAAGATAAGGTACTTCTTAAGGTACAACTTAAGAAGGACGTAGCGTTAAGGTGGTTTCGGAGAACGCAGCCCTGAGCATTAGGTAACACTATTTGAAGGTGTCCTTGCTACACATTGAATGTACTTACTGTTATAATAATTAATTGTGCATATCTTCATGCAAGTAACCCTATAAGCCAAACCCTAACCTTATTGTAAGTACATGAAGTTAATTAATATTACTCAGTACTTAAATGTATAATTACACTGTAACAAGGACACCTTCGGAAAAAAAAAATATTCTGAACATCCAGAAATCTAAATATTATTATTTTTTAATTAACACACACTTATGAATCATCTATAATAAGACCGTGATGCATGTGTTTCAGTGCTTCTCAAGCATGTAGGAATCTGGAAGACTTTGCAAAGTGGCGTGTTTTGATTCCAGAGGATGGTCTGTGTGTCTACATATAATGTTGTGTTGACTGTCTATAGCACTTATGTCTTGGTTTTCTCCACTGTTGCATTTAGGTTTCTCACTCGTTCTCTCTCTCGTTCACATGTTCACACATCCCACTATCTGTCCTCGGTCTCAGACTCCTGTAGCACTAATGGCTGTTGTCACAAGTTTTACTGCACCCACCCGCTGCGACCATCTGTCTGGTCTCTCTCTCTCTTTCTTTCTCTCTCTCTCTCGCTCTCTTTCTCTCATCAATGATGCTTTATCAGCACGTCTGCCAAAGCACAATGTTGCCAGATCAGTACAGAGGATAATTAATCTGCAGAATTGGGCGATATGGCAGAAGTGTATACTTGTTAATAACCGCAAAGAAAGCCCGAAATGACATTGACATATAACCGTGACCTCTCCTCTTCCTCATTAGCATCACAACTTAAGTCATGAAACTTGCTTCTTTGGTGTAACTAGGAGATGGGAGAAAGACTATAAATCTGAAATCGAATAGATTCTATCTTATATAGAATAGAATTATATCATTTTTACATTTTTTTTTTACATTTATGACTAATTTTAGATTTCTTCTTTTTGTCATGATGGTTATTGTTGTTATTTTGTGCCGTTAACGTGTAGAGAGATTTAATTTAGAAATGCATATATTTGATAAAATATATTATGGTAACACTATGTTTTACAGTTACACCTATTAGTTGTTTATTAGCATGCATATTACTAGAATATTAGCCATTTATTAGTGCAAATTAAGGACATATTAATGCCTTATTCTACATGATCTTATTTTACATCCCTAATTATACCCTGTACCTAAACATAACAACTACCTTACTAACTAATTAGCAGCAAATTGCGATTTTATTATGGAAAAATTACACATTGAGTTTTGATCGTACAGATAAGAGCAATGCATCAATCGAATCTGTGAAGGGTCTACTTTGATTTGTATGCACATAATACCAACACAATTTTGTGCATTTAGAAAATGAAGAAAACAAACATGGTGCTCTGCCTGCTGCGTTGGTCTGCGCGATCTTCATTTAGAAGCGTGTCATCTCAGCAAATACCCCACAAAGAGATATTAGAGAGATATCTGTAGAAAGCTTGACGTGTCTACTATTACACTAAGCAAGTCGTGTCGAAAACAATTATTCTGTGATGAAGTAATTCACATGAAACCAACGCGATGTCAAGTTTTTCATGTCTCCTTCATTATCTCTTAATGCGAACACGAGCGCACAATAGATAGTATAATCACCCACGAGAAGCGCGCGGCATTTAAACACCCACATCAACGCAAACAAAGCAGCGAGAGTTTACCTCAAATCAGATTTCACCTAAGAAAAGAGGATAAATAGTAGGGATGCAACGGGTTTCGGTTCGCCCTGTTCGGTTCGGTACACCCACGTGAACCGCGAAATTTTGGTAACCTATTTGAGGCATTAAACTATCATTTTAATTAAAATGGCCATTTTCTGTGTATTAAGCGCATAATCATGCGATGGAAAGAAATTCTCAAGACTAGTGATGTGTCGTTGTTGAACGATTTGTTCATTTGGAACGAATCTTTAATGTGACTCGGGAAGAACGAGTCGTCTCTTGGGAGTGATTCGTTCAGTCGCGCACGGCTCACGCTGCATAGGTTAAGCTTACAGGGCTGTCACGTGATGAACGAACGACTGGAAAAACCCGAAGACTCGAGAGACGAACAAATCAATTCTGTTTCCGGCTCAGGCTGCATAGGTTAACATTTCTGCAGCATAATTATCCTGGACTTCATCCAGCGACCATAAACATGAGTAAGTCTTTTTTTTTTGTTAACCTACTTGTATTCGTTTCACATGTCTTGTGCACGTTTTAAAATAGTTTTCCTTTTTCCAATTCCTGACTTAAAAATTGTAAAGTTTAATTTACTGCATTTAAATTAAATTTAAAAGTACGGTATTGTTCATGACTGTAACTAAGCTGTTCACAAATATCTGCTCTGGTGTAAATATTTTGAATGTGTTATACCCAGTCATTGGTGTTTGTAATCGTCTGAGGTGTATCAAGTAAGCTGTAAATATCACTGATAAAATGAGTAATTGTGTTCTTTTTTTCCTCTAAGTTAGTACTAGTATCAGCGAGCATCTTAATAAAGTTAACAGTGTAGTTTATTTGTTTAAACCGCATGCTTTCTTTTTTTATTTCAGATGTGAGGATAACAGTGCAAGAGAACCTGTTGCAAAGTGAGCCAATGTGAAAAAGCAGCCCACTCAGGAACCCGAACACTAAGACCAAACACACTGCCATGAGTCTCTTTAAAAAAACAGAACACATAAACAATATATATATAAAAATATAATATAATAGAAAATGTAAATCAATATACTATATTGTGAGTGAGTAAACAAGAAGATTTTCACATAATTTTGAAGCAAAAACACAAGGTCCAGATCTCAAAGGTTTTATGAATAAATGTTCTTTATGTGTTTCATGGCCTTATTTCAGTGACTAACCACGCATAAACATTTCTTTCTCAAAAACACTAACATATTATTGTAGTCCAGTTTGTGCTTTTTGCGTTGTTATTACACTTTTGCCAATTATATGTTTAAAAGCAACTGAAAAAAGCACAAATGTCAGAATTTCTCCAGACTCCCAAAACACTCTCAGACCCCAGAGGGTTTAAATACATTATATATAAACAGATATTAATCTGCACTTTATATGTAATCACATTAAGTTAAAGTAGGCCTAATTTTAAATAATTCAAAATATATTACATTTAAATGAACTAGTTTTTCATTTTTAGAGACGTCTTAATTTTGAAATGCATATGTATTATAAAATATCTTTTTAATAAATAATTTTATATATACAATTATCATACTGTGTAGTAAAAAAAGATTTTGAAATCTATATATCTGATCACATTTACTATAAATTATCTGGTAATACATTATATGTAGAAATACATAAATCTATAATTATTCAAATTATTGTGTGTTTTTATTATTATTATTATTATTTATTTATTACTTAAATGCAAAAAAAAGTCTCACAACTGTTATCTTATATAGAATATAATTATATTTTTTATTTATGATTAATTTTAGATTTCTTCTGTTTGCCATCATTGTTGTTGTTATTATGTGTAGAGAGATTTAATTTTGAAATGCACATATTTGAAAAAAGATGTTAAATACATTATATATATATAAACAAATATGAATCTGCACTTTTTATATATTTGTATATGAACTTTATATGTAAACTTCTTTTTTTTCTATTCATTGGATCATAATACTGCACTTTCTGGATGTTTGTGATTCCTAAGAAAGGTTGATATGAACCTGAAATCAGCCTTTTTTTTAATGCAGGGCTTCCTGTTCCGAAAGATTAGTTGACTAGTCAACTTTTAAAAAATATTTTTGCACATCCCTAGTTGCAACACAAATGCTACATAAGCAGAGGGCATGTCATTTGGAAATAGATTGCTGCTATCTAATCCTCTGAAGGCAACAGTTTATTTCTCACGTAATGCCCCAGAGATAAATGATACACGGCTTCCTTGCTGCAATCTGTGCTGCGGAGTCCTACTCCTGAATACTGATCTAAGATCTGCACTTCTGGGAGTTGAGGGATGTGATGTCATTCCCGCTTTATGCCTCATGGAATACCGCAGGTGGTTACTGAAAGAAACCAAACAAAGTCTAGCAGCAGCCACGGTGCATGCTGCGCGCTCAGCGCTGATCTGAGAGCAGCTAATAAGGACCATCTTTTTTTAAAGAGCACACTCACTGCATACCCACACCTCCGCCTTTGTGTTGTCTTGTTACTCGGTTTCCATAGCGGTTCGTTCTGTGTTGTGAGCATCTGAAGGGAGTGGAGCTGCAAGATGACAGAGTTGCAGTAGTATGAGTGTGACTGCTAGAGTAAATGCACCTGAGTGCATCTGTATGTGGATCATGTTCGCTCAGCGCTTAGTTCACGGGACAGGACGGGAATTCAAGGGTAGGAAGGTGTCCTGTTTGTGAGCGTACAGGCCGCTGGCTCTGGATTATTGAGTAATATATGTTTGTTTGTGTGTGTGTGTCCACAGGCTGTGCTGGAGGCCTGCGCTGAAACTACGAGTCGCATTGGAATTGTAACGACTTCAATGGGCCGCAGCACTCACTAAAGCACTGGAGGCAACTGAATGAGGTATGACACACAGACACATATACACACGTACGCCTTTGATAGCAGTGACCTTTAATTCTACATTTTACTACTCCAGTCGAGGCATTATCTGGAGCGCAATTGTAAAAATAACTCTTGCTTAAGCCGTGTCCTACTCACCCGTCAAATCAGGCCCTGATTGGTGGAGCAATAATACAGGTCTGCCTAGCAACAGGGCTGTTTACCAAACAACACAGCTGGGGCTGAAAGCAGCGCTTTCACGTAAAACACCTCCAGGAAAAAGCTAGCTAGCGCAAGTCGCTTGGGACAACACTGCTTTAATGATTCATGCTTGAAGCACAGTCGGTCGCAGGCGTACTGTAACATGCAGGTTTACTGTAGCTTGCTCACACACTGTCGTGTGCACATGCAGCGGGTTCGTAGACAGCGGTTAAAAGTCTCATTAGCAAGTAATACACGTGTTCTTGGGAGATATGTGATAAGGCTCATGTTCTCGAGAGTGTATACAGAGTCTACTCTAGTTTAAGTGCATTATATTAAGTGCGTTTATGTGCATGAAATTATTTTAGTTGTTGTTTTTCTGTTATTTTTGTTGTGGTTTCTGGTTTGTGAATGAATCGCTCAAGTGCCCCCTGCTGGTGTAATATACAAGGTTTACACTTTCAGGACTGGAATATCATTTTAAAATAATAGTGTTGTTGTTTATAGATAGATAGATAGAAAGACAGACAGACAGAATGATAGATAGATACATTTTTTTATTAAGTATTATATTATTAAGTATTAAGTATTATTAAGTATTATAATTATTGAAAGAGGAATTTAAAATCTGTGTATCTGATAAAAGTATACCAGAAATGATATATTAACGTATTGTTTATCAAATAGATATGTTTTTTTTTTTTTTCAATTAAATGCAATTTTATTATTTTGTTTTAAAAAGGGGAAAGAAAATGTAAATATAAAATGCAAATATCTGCTGAAAGTATAGCAGAAATTATACACCATTTATAAATATCCAAATATATTTTAGATTATTTAAAATATTTTTACATTTTTAATTAATAATACATTTGACATTTTGTGTAGAGAAAGGTTGAAAATGTAACTGCTCCAAAAAGCATTTAAAAAGTATATATCCCTTAAGAAATATTTAATAGAAACATTTTTGCCCATTGACTCACTTTTAAGCCTTTACATAAATAGAAAGTAATCCAAGTTATGATACACTGGATGCAATTCTGAGTAATATGATCTTCATGTTTTACCAAAACGTGAAAAAGTAAAACATACAAATTCATGTTCATTTTTCAGTTCAGTTTTTTCTCTCAAAGTGATATACTCATAATAGAATTCCAAAAAAGATGTGTTAAATTAGTCCATTAATCACTGAACGATCAAGGCTGATGGTAGGTGCTGAAACTGACCCAAGGGCAATTACCAAAGTGTATCAGCAATAAATTCTGTTAGAATCTCAAATTGGCCAAATATGAAGCGATTAATTAGCCTAGCCTATATATCGGAGCATGACTCAAAAACTCAGGAAACGAGAGACTAATTGTGAGACAGACAGCTCTAGCTCGCGGGCAGGTCTGTGAATGGTTTGATATGAGCTCATTTTGAGGGTAATTAATGGAGACATATCAAAATGAGTACTTTATGAGCTGAGGCTCTCTTTTCTGTCTGTTTTTCCCACTCTGTTTTTCATTTCTGACAGCTCTCCTATCCCAGTAGCTCCTCTAACCAATCATGGGCTTTTAGAGTAAAAGCTCTCCTCCAGTTAAAGGTCACTGGACTCTTAGTGCGCGTAGTGAAGCATAGCAATTCATCACACTCATGCTACTGCGCTTCCTAATGTGTTCTGAATGTCCTAATCTTCTGTGAAGTGTTAATATGGCAAAGGTGGGGATGGGTGATGTGTTTGGTTAGTTTTCAAAAGCCTCTTAGAAAAAAAAAGCCCAAATGGATGACAAATTGAAATTTTGAGTGCATTGGAATGCTTCAAAGTAGACAGTGATTTAGATAGTGTTATGTCTTTATAAAAATATGAAGGATCTGCCAGATCAAAGCACGATGTGCTTATGAAAACTTTACAGGGATAGTCGATGCTGTCACGATTTACTGACCCTCAGGTCAATGTAAACCTATACGTATTGTATTTGTTTCTCTTTGGACCCCATTGACTTTTATTGAAAAATCAAATTTTTCTAAATATCTTCTTTTATGTTCCACAGAATAAGCTCAGTTGTAAAATTTAGGAACGACAATTGTTAATTCTGAGAGTGAGTTACACTCTCAGAATTAAAGGTACAAAAGCTGTCATTGGAGTGGGTGCAAGTTTGTACCTAAAGGATTCGTTTTGGTTTCTTAAACCCGTATGAAATGTAGCATTTGTACCTTTATTTCTGAGAGTGTAGTACAGGACAGTATTTGGATGAGATACAAGTATTTAAAAATCTGGAATATGGATCAAATCTAAGTATTGATAAAAGCACCTGTAAATAAACACAGTTATTTCAAAATGAAGAACCCTTTGTCCAATGGAAAGGTTCCATGTGTTAAAAGGTCTTCACTGAACCATCAATGCCAATAAATAACCTTTTAAGAGTAGTTAAGTAATTTTTTTGTCAGGAGTGTGTCTTGCGCTCTTTTGAAGTTTGGGTGCTGCAGAACCCAGCCTTGCGTTTGCCTAGTGTGTGTGTGAGAGAGAGAGATTGGTGAGTGGGACAGCAGTGCTATTCTTGGCGGTTGGGGGAAGTCTTGGCTCCCCAGCGCATGGGAAAAGTGTTCTTGGCAGGAGTAGCAGTGGCATTCCATTGTGCCTGAGTCCCTCTCCCCCTCAGCACTTAAAACTGTGTCCTTTCACACCGTGATCTCAGCGGAGTGCTTTCTAGAAAGAGGGAGAATAAATAAGTTACTACCATAAACACGAAAGCACCTTGGAATCCATGCGTTCACATAGAGATGCACCCGTTCACACCTCTTCGCACACTTTTCTCCTTTTGATTTCTAACATTCACTCACACACTTGTGTCATACTTCCATTTTACGTCTTCCTCTTTTGAACAGATTTGAATGGCAGCTTCACAATAACACCAACCACATTCACCGCTGTCATAAACATGTTTCTCAGCACACTGGCCCTCATTCTCTGGAGCCGCTTGGAAGGCAAAGGTTCTGGAACATTGAAAGAAGGTCACAGCAATAAACCTTCAGCTCTCCGATGTGACGCGATATTGTTCTCCCAGAAATTAATTTGAAAATGATTTGACCTTTGACCTAGGGGTGGGAAACAGCAGGGACAACTAATTGACATGATTATGGTGGTATGGCAGTTTTCTGAATGGCAGGCACTTGTTTTATACCATGAAATATTTTTAATAAGACCTGTTTTTGACTGCAGAGTTTGTTTTGTTGGTGTAGTGCATGTAGTCAAGGTCATATTCTGTACTTCAAACTGGTTTAGGGGATGTGTGTGTTTTGTGCGTGTTCATTTTTCTCAGCTGCCATGTGCATCAGGCATAAGCTGCATCTGCTGCATGTGTTTGTCAAGATCTGTGATATACTGCATCTTCCTACCTTCTTGTCCATATTTGCTTTCGTTGTTTGCAGAAACCTTCTAAATCCATACAAATTCAAAGCCGCCGAACCATCCGGCCTAAAACATATAAGCTTAAGGATGTTGTCGTATTTTATTTCTGGTTTTAAATTAGGGATACAAAATATACTATCAATTACCATTTCACTTATGAGATGTCAATTTTATTTATTTTTATTACACAGCTTCCTGGAATACTCTATTCTGATTGGTCAGTCGCCACATTCCATATTTTGTTACTCCCAGATAACAACCGGTAAAACTAATAACATATACTCACATACCCTTTGGCAGAATTCAAATGAGCCATTTTAATCTACATTAATCTAGATTAAAAAAATTAATCTATGCCCACCCCTAATTAATACGCTCACATGCATGTGCATATTGCGAAAACATGAACATGCATATACATGATATTTAAATTTACATAATAAATATACATATTTAATAGGGGTGTAACGGTTCACAAAAATCACGGTTCGGTTTGATACGATACAGTAGTGTCACGGTTCGGTATGTTTTCGATACGGCAAAAATA
>JAUMHG010000020.1:2195010-2206640 GCA_032359395.1 Enteromius anoplus
AACTATGTTAAAATGCAGCGCATAAAAATTCAAGACGTGAAATACAATGCATTAAAATGCAAGCACTGTTAATTGCAGGGTTTTTTTTTTCGATTTGTGAAATTCAACAAGCTTTTATTTCAAAATACTTTTGTCATTAATTTTGTTCCATAGTTGGGTTGAAATGGTAAAGAGAAATACCTAACGTTACCTGAATGCCGCGGGTGATAATTTGTAATGTGTGTGTTTCTGGTTCCTCGTCTATCCCGTCGTTTGCGATGCCTTGTTGAGCTTAGCACTGAAAACATTATATTTTCACAATTTATTTTTTTTCTTATTTTTTTCTTTCTCTGAATCCCTCGGTTTGTATCCGTACCGAACCGAAAGCCTCATATCGAACGGTTCAATACGATTGCGTGTATCGTTACACCCCTAGTGTAACTAGTCTCTCATTCATGAACATCTAAGATACAGTTTTATCAAGTGTATCCAAACTGGATGCGTATGTCATGTTTCATGAACTAATCATGTTTATGTATAACCACAAAAGGACACAATGGCGAAGAGGAACACAGTTATAGGAACACCCTTCTGGATGGCCCCTGAAGTAATCCAGGAGATCGGCTACAACTGCGTGGCAGATATCTGGTCTCTCGGCATCACATCCATAGAAATGGCCGAAGGAAAGCCTCCTTATGCAGACATTCATCCAATGAGAGTGAGTAGAACATGCTGAGAAGTCCTTGATGTGAAATTTTGGCAAGAAAGCGGCTTGTAATGGCATCTTGTTTTGTCTTCTTGTGTTGTCAGGCTATTTTTATGATCCCCACAAACCCTCCACCCACTTTCCGCAAACCAGAGCTGTGGAGTGATGAATTCACCGATTTTGTGAAGAAATGTCTTGTGAAGAACCCAGAGCAGAGAGCAACGGCCACTCAACTGCTGCAGGTATAAGAAGAGCCAAAAATAGCGCTAACTACTGGTTCCTGTTTTTTGATTCATTCCCTATTTTAGAGATGTTTTTCCCCCCGTTTTCCATCCAAGTTATCGTTAACATCTGGCATGCTTTTCATTGTCTATTCGGCAGCATCCATTTATAACCAGTGCTAAGCCGGTGAGCAACCTGCGGGACCTGATCACAGAGTCCATGGACATGAAGGTCAAGAGACAACAGGAGCAGCAGAGAGAGCTGGAGGAAGATGACGAGAACTCGGTGAGATACTTCACTGAACTTTCATATTAGTTACATCAGCGTTTTTGTTTCGGCTGATGTCATATGTGATTGCGTTGTGCAGGATGAGGAAACGGAAGTGGATTCCCACACCATGGTGAAGTCTGGTTCAGAGAGCGCTGGAACCATGCGAGCCACAGGCACCATGAGCGACGGCGCTCAGACCATGATCGAACACGGCGGCACCATGCTGGAGTCTGACCTGGGCACCATGGTCATCAACAGTGATGATGATGATGATGACGATGAGGTAGATCTCGGCTCGATGAGGAGTGAGTATTTATGTCTTTTTCTTTGTTTACCTATTGTGCTGCTTGGAGGAATTTGTAATAATCTAACGTTTTTTTTCTCTTTAAACAGGAAATCCTACATCTCAGCAAATTCAGCGTCCATCCTTCATGGACTACTTCGACAAACAAGACTCAAATAAAGCACAAGAGGGTTACAATCACAACCAGCAGGACCCGTGCCTAATTTCCAAGACCGCTTTCCCTGATAATTGGAAAGTGCCACAAGATGGAGATTTCGATTTTGTAAGTGCTCTGATGATGTTCTATTTATTTGTTGTTTATGCGTAAAGATAAATCACGGTTTCTTTGTGTCTGTGAAGCTGAAAAACCTCGATTTTGAGGAGCTCCAGATGCGGCTCTCTGCTCTAGACCCTATGATGGAGCGAGAGATCGAAGAACTGCGGCAGCGCTACACGGCCAAGAGGCAACCCATCCTCGATGCCATGGATGCGAAAAAACGTCGGCAGCAGAACTTCTAACCGACTCCACTGATGCTAAAGGTTCAAAGCTGGCTGGCCAGATCTTGCGTCCCCTCCTGTGTTCAATCTTTGTACTGATGCATCTTATTCTAGACTCCTGCTGTTTGTACATTAGAAGAAGGTCCCAGTGGATGCTTAAAACCTAAAATAACGGTTTATTTTGTTGTTTCGAATTCAAAGGTCACAATATTAGGTGTTCACTTTTAAACCGAACAAATGATTCACAATCTTAATCATTCTTACCCTCTTATTGTTATGAAGTTTAGGCTTTTCTTCTTTAACTTTAAATTTCAAGCCATCTCTGCATCTGTGGTTAATATTTTCCTAATACTGTAAATGAAAATTACTGTGAAAATGTGTTTTGTGGCTGAATTCTTAAGAAATGCTGGTTGGACTGCTGCAAAGTCATTTTTAGTGTGAATGGATTACTAAACCAAAGACAATCAAAAGTAGAGAATGCCTTAGAGCGCTTGATAACCCTCTTTTTGAAGTTTGCATCACCAAGCTACAGGCTAGTATTCTGCTAATATGGGACCATGTTAAAGTAGAGATGCCACAGTCACCTTTACTGGTATTAATTTAGAGAGAAACGGGGCCATTCCTGCAGCTATGCTTCCCATCCCATTTAAATTTGTTGTCTGCACAAAGTAAAGTTTGAAACATCTGTCCACAGCTTTGTAAATATGCATGGCTTATTTATGCTGAATGTCACTTTCTCCGTTTCTGAATGTTTCTGTGTGACGTCTTTCCTATGGTCTCTTCAATGCCACTGGCTCCTGGATAGCCTGTGGCAAGTATTTGTGTGAGGAAGTGAGAACTACTTTTCCTGTGCCCCATTTTAAAGTTCTCGCTTTATCTCAGGGGTTGCTCGGCTTTGGACTGTCTCTCTTTCTTCTGGTCTTTTTCAAAGATTGAGTCATTTTAATGCAGTGATTTTGTGTTTCTCATTATGGTAATGGTACCATCATTACTAGGCCTATTGAGTCTCTCCATAACTACCAAAAGCAATACAGCAACTCAAGGACATAGTAATGTAACAATGCCAGTAATGTTAATGACCTAAACCAGTTGCTCAATCTTTTCAGAGAAGGATGAGTTGTTTTAAATAGACATCAAAATGACTCACGAAATGTTTATGCCCTGATTGTGGACTGATGATGTCTATAAATCGAGTTGATTTGAAGTATAGTCTGCTAATGATTTTTGAGTTTTTTACGAAAGCTTATTCATAAAATAGTTAGGGATATTACCAATGCCTTACATTTCCTGCAGTTGTGAGTTATATATCAGTTTATTTCATACTCTGACATTTACATAGGCACATTTTTACTGAACACTCTAATTTATTGTGCGTTATTCATAATGTATGTTATTTTTTGCACTCTGCATAGAGTTTTTGAATAAAGGTCTGTTACTTGTCTCTTTAAAGCCTGTGTGAACTTACTTAACAAAATATATTTAATACTGTTAAACAAATGGGGAAACAATACAAAAATACTATTAAATACTCAGACAAAACCTGGAAACAAAAATACATTTTAATGGTGATTTCCAGTCCTAGGAAATTAGTAAAAGGTTGTTCTAGTTTTTACTCAGCTCCTATATATATACATACATACAGTAGTCAACATTCCTAGTGGATCAAAACCTTTCATCAAAGTTGTCCTAAAATCAAAAAGAATAAACTTTTGTTGAAAGGTTTTGATCCACTTCGAATGTTGACTACTGTATATGTATTTATTTTTATTTATTTGAGAACAAATGTCAATTTAATTTCAAAATAATTTTCACTTCAAGTAAAAAAAGTATATATGGTATGAATATTTATAAGTTTTCATACACAATGGTAATTCAAAGTGCTTTACAAAAAAAAATTTATCACAACAATAAAACAAGGAATTTAAAAACTTTAAAGTGATGTAAAAATTGATTCAAAATGAAATTAAGAGTTAGAAATAGAAAATGATAACACATAAATACAGTGCAGTCAGTTCAGACTATTTAAATAATAAACACTAAAAACCACAATAAACAAGCTGGAGATACTGAACTTCTTCAGGTTCTGCAATTACCGTAATCACTCGATTACACCGCCCTCGGATTTATTATGTGATGTTACAGACATTATATTTACGCTTAAAGACCTGTATCAGCTTGTTCAAGTATACATGTTGTGTCTACCATGTATTTCCTGAAGGTTTTTTTTTCAAAAATGGTTTCAATACCAAGCGACATTGTATTGACTGATTATAAACACACGTGCATTGCCTGTATATGTGGGTCGTTATGGTAGGAACCGCTGACGCCTGCTGGAAGTGAAACCCTACAACCCTTCTTTACACTCATTCATTAGCTGAAGTAAAACTTTACTGACAGTTGTGCTTCCCGGGTGTCGTTGGTTACTCAGTGTTCAGAGATGGCTGCGGTTATTAGGAAGATCATTCACACTGCAGCTGCTCCAGCCGCCATCGGGCCCTACAGGTGAGAGTCTGTCCAGTCAAAGCAGCGTGTTTACCTTCCTCAGCAAACGCGCACGTGACATGCTCTAGCGTATGGACAAAGTGTGATACATTTTTACATATAGCACCGCCAGTTATGCATATGACAGCCAGCATTGAGCAATAAATGCCCCGACATTGGCTGCAATGCAATATTTGTTTGGGGCGTGTCTTTAGAAAGCCCACTTTGTGCTGGAGATTTAGTGCGCCTTACTTTTCATAAACCGTTTGGACGAGATGGCTTCTATTCAGAGAAAAATCCCATATACACCCAAAGCCCCTATTATAAAGGGTGTATACAGGTAAGAGTTTTCTCAAACACTTTAATGTTGCAGAACATTGGCATTTATATTTAAAACCGTTTTAAATGGTTAAGTGATTGTATGCATGTATATTTATAATAATATTTCTGTTACGCTCCATAATACCACTGTTTTATTATTTAAACAGTTTTTTTAATAAATATAAAGGTTTCTATATATCATAACATTTACCATTTACTGATGTAAGAGTTTTTATTATTATTTAGTATTTATTTAGCATAAAATGTTATTGAAAGTGGATTTCAATAGGGGTGTTGATATTTTAACCAATAGAGAGTAAGAGGAGATGGTTTCAAGTTTATTGACTTGTCCAGAGGTCAATGTTTTCTTCTTCTGCTTTATCAGTATGGTTATATTAAAAATGGCTTTGCAAACGTATTTCTGCCGTTAGATCTTTTGCACAAATTCAATATCATTGACATTTTACTTGATGCCCAGCTGATTACATGATTTAAACCAGCATGAATCAGTTTTGATGAGATTTAATGTATGAGTTGACCTATCATATGTAGTTTCTTGCAGTCGTGCTTAAACAACTGGCGTTAATTTTTGCAGTATATAACTTACTGAACTTGTCTTGCATTAGACACATATTAACTTGGATTTGATATTGTCTTGGACTATGATCTCAAGCTCAGTTTGCACTTGATCGCTGTGGTCTGCAATGCTACTGTGTGATATTTGAGTTCATATGTTATTCAGTAGGCTAACCCGATTGGCTGCTGGTCTTGTTATAACTGCACTGCACTTGTTGTGCCACCAGAAGGCAGAGGAAGATAACATTTCCCACAATGCACTGTATGCATTCAAATCAGTAAAAAATCAGTTCACTGTTAATTTACACTGTAAATTATTTTGCTCCTACTTTCAGCCAAGCTGTTTTGGTGGACCGAACAATGTACATCTCAGGACAGATCGGCTTGGACGTTGGTGGACAGTTGGTGGCGGGTGGAGTGCTGGCTCAGGCCAAGCAGGTGACAAAATACATATAGCGGCCCTTAATTAACGGTTGACATTTTGATGCATAAATGATTCATTCACAGTTATGTTTTAGAATTATATTTTATGTAATAAATACATTAAGTAAATATGGTCATTTTGGATTTCACATTGACTTTAATACACAGTTTGTATTACACAAAGCAGTTATTTTCACTATATTGGATAAGTGTAGTTGTGCATGTTTCAGTGTTGTTCCTTACAACTTCATAGGCACTTATTAACATGGGGGAGATTCTGAAAGCTGCCGGATGTGGATATGAAAATGGTAAATCATCAAGTATCACCTGTTTAAAGGAATAGTTCACCCAAAAATGAAAATTTTATGAAAATGTACTTACCCACGTGCCATCTAGGATATATTCCATATGGGAATCCGACGTTAGAAATATTGTAATGATAGATTTTTTTCTTACAAAAATGTTTTTCTTTACACTTCAACAGACATTAACTAATGGAATGGAGCTGTGTGCATTATTGTGATATTTTTATCAGCTGTTTTGGACTCTCATTCTGATGACCATTGCTGAGCAAATGATGCAATGCTACATTTCTCCAAATGTTTTTCTGAAGAAGCAGCAAACTGCTGTACATCTCAGATGGCCTGAAGAGTACATTTTCATACAACTTTCATTTTTTAGCAAACTAATCCTTTTACAAGTCAAATTGTTGTTTTATTTTTTTGCAGTTGTCAAAACCACAGTGTTGCTGACAGACATTAATGACTTCAATAACGTCAATGATGTTTACAAGCAGTGTGAGTATGAATAAAAGAGTCATAGTGGAACAATTCATTATATACACACACAACCACAGATTTGCCTTACGGTTTCAGTAGCCTTGCTAATATGGAAAACCACATAATTGGGAATGACATTGATGTTTTTTGATGTGGAATTAAAAACAATCGTGACATTTGTGTTCCATCTATATACCTTCACTAAAATAACTTTACTTCCCCATACTACACCTTAGTTCTAATGCTTTATGCAAGTTATTGATTATTCAAATGTTCCACAATGATGTTTCTGTGCATCCCGGGGTATTTCCTCTTGAAGACAAAGCTGATGGGTAACCCTATCCTGTCTGCATGTAAAGGGATACAGTGCAATTCTGTGAAACGAAAGCCTCCTTTTTACGAGGACAACCCATCATCGCTGCCTCTTACCAGCAGAACTTTCCATGATGTGACATGCAAACCTGCAGCATCAACAAATACTCTGAACTGAATTCATGTCGTTCTCTCTTTAAAATGCATGATGCTATTAATGATGCATCTAAACACATGTATAAGAGGCTGCTTTAATTATCACAAGAACTACAGTAGTCTACTATGCCAGGTAAAGAATATATTGTATAAAATTTATATTATTTATTTTTTTTTCCTAATTTCTCTGTTTCTTTTCAAGTTTTCAAGAGCAATTTCCCAGCTAGAGCTGCCTATCAAGTAGCTGCCCTGCCCAGAGTGAGTATTAAACCTAGACTAGTTAGTAGTAGGGCTGTAACGATACACGATATGAAACCGAAATCGCGACACTCAGATCCACGATCCTGTGTCGCGGTGTGATAAGGGAGCATCGCGACACACCAATTGACTACCTTGATTTGCGCGCGAGTGCTTGAATCGCGCGGTTTTGAAATGAGCTCGCGGCTCCCGTTTCTTCAGTGGTGCGCTCGCGCATTATTGGCATAGATTCGCCGCCATAGATATGCGACCATTTTCGGTTGTCGATAACGAGGGGTTCAAGTATTTACTCAGTGTGCTCGAGCCCCGTTATCTATTACCAAGCCGGGCGCGTTTGTATTTATATTGTTAATAATTTGCATAGTTAATCTTGTTCTTTGGTGTTCAGTTATAAAGAATTTTCAAATGTTATTTAATAAAAAATATATTTTTTTTTTAATAGTTTTTTTTGTCCCACCCCCCACGAAAAAAAATCGTGATACGAACCGAATCGTGGGTTTGGTGTATTGTTACAGCCCTAGTTAGTAGTGTTTGCTAATACACTACTGTTCAGAAGTTAAATGTCAGTAAATCGGCCTATTAGAATGATTTTTGAAAGATCACGTGACACTGAAGACTGCAATAATTATGCATACAATTTCCAGGAATTAATTACATTTTAAAATATATTAAAATAGAAACATTAATTAAATTGTAATTGTAAAATTTCTCATCATTACTGTTCTTATTCCAATAAATGCAGCCTTGGTGAATATAAAGAGTCTTATTTCAAAGCATTTAAAAGTCTTATTCACCAAAACATTTGAATTGTAGTGCAAGTATGAAACTTGGCATCTTGCAAAATTATATTGTGCTTTTACTTTACTGTAAGTGACTGAATTGAGATAAAAAGAAAGGAAAATCTCAAACCTGCATTGTGTTTATACCTCATTTTAACTTCACTTTCTCTTTTTCAGGGGAGTCTTGTTGAGATTGAAGCGATCGCTGTGTTGGGGCCCATCACAGATTCCTCCTAACTATATGAACCCAGCATGCATCACAAATTGTAAACATAGTTATACGGAGAGAAATCGTCCCAGACATTTACAAAATCAATCAGACTTCACCTCCCATTAAACCATGTCTGTTTCCCATTGTGCTAATATAAACATGCTATTAAGAGTTTCCAATTTACTGTTGATCTTTCATCATTATATACTCTTTAACAGCCACAATTCAAAACCCACTTTAAATCAACTTTATTTTTACATTTGTCATTATCACATTAAATCAAATCACACCACAAAAACATTACTTCCAGGTCTTGAGTTCAATCTGTCGTGTTTGTTGCAGGAAACCATTTTTTTTTATTTTATCACTTTAAATGCATATAACATTTTATTTCAATTGGTCAAAATATTACATAATATTATAAATAGCATTTCACAATTTTCATAGTCTTTTGGTTTTTTGCATTTTTTTTTTATAGAGGGGTAAAGCCACTAAAATAGGCACTGATATTAAATATTGAAGGAAATGTCTAGCTAAAGCCAGCAATTATAATTCATTGAGTGGGATGTTTGTAATTGTTGTATATAAAGGCAGGCACAGAGTCTCTGAAGACCAGCTGGTCTATATCTTGGCAACGAACAAGCAATATCTATATAATAAATAAGCTAATGCTACACTGTATTGTTAAGCTGTGTGTATGAAATCTTGATTTGATTGGAAATAGGTGTCCGGAGTCTGGAATCTGTAGTAACTGTGCCAATTGATGCACGCTTAACTATCTTCACCACAGGCTGAAAGAGATGAAGTGGTATGGGAAATCAGACAAGACATTTATCCTCAGGAGAGGATCAACTTTTTAGGTCTGTCTTGTATCATATTCTTACCAGGTGCTTCCTCTGGTGGGGAAGATTCAGCCTGGGCCTCAGTTGTGTTTTCTGTAGAAATAGAGATGCATGTAGATTTCCATTAATTTAGGCTCAATTCATATTTTTTCTTTATAATGGTTGATACAGCCAAAAACTAAATTGGAATACATTTATTCAGTTATACATTTATTAAATTGAACTCAAATTCACACACACACACACACACACACATATATATTTATATATATATATATATATATATATATATATACACACACACACACACTCAGCATATATATGATAAATGGTATGAGTCCACAGAGAAGGTTTTGTAAGATAAATAAAAATAATTGTCTTTTATTGTCTTAAAAAAAGTTAAATTAAGTGGGATTTTGCTTAGAACAAGCAACAAAAAAATCTATCTGCCAATGGGCTAAGCAAAATAATCTTATTACTAACAGAAAACAAGATTATGTTGCTTGTTTCAAGCAAAAACTCACTTAATTTGGAAGAAAATGTACATGTCTAGAAAATCCTTTTTGATTAAAGAACAAAAAAATATTTTTTAGGCCGAGCATGTCCAGCAGAGTATTATTTCTTGTTGGATTCTGTTCTGTGGTTAGTCATTATGTTATTTGACAATGTCAAAGTTTTTTTCCACATTGCACCCAAGACATTTGCATCCGTGGATAAATTGTCATTTACATTTAAAATTCGGGCAGTGAGGCATGCTGTGTCCCTCGCCACATTTAAGATCTGGCTAAAGAAACTACTGTTAAAGATTAAAATAATGCACCACTTCTAATTTCATTATTACTGTGTGTTCATAATCCCAAAATCAAACATGTCCATTAAACAGGAACCTGGTTTCAGTAGCCAAAGTCAAGGTGAAGCTCTTCTAACCTTTTTCAAACCATCAGTTTGCAGAACATCTGCTAGAAACTATTGATAAAACGTTTAGGAACAATGGCTGGAAAGGGGAAACTAAGCAGGGCAGGTTACCGAACAGTTAGTAGGACACTTGTCAGGTTACTTAGAGTTAAACAAACACACTATTTCCTGTTAAAACTGGTGCCATCCCCTTTCACTTAAGTATGAATGTATTTAACGTCTTATAACAACACAAAGGTTTTCCAGGAAGCCTTCATTGCAAAGGAGAATGTGCAAGGTGTTTTGCATCTAGAGATATGTCCCTTGGAAGTACCAAAGCCATTTGCATGCATGAGCTCAGAACACAAGGTATTTTGTACCTTAATCTTAAAGAAGTACTCTGAGCCAGTTTTTCCATGAAACACTGCTTACTGTCCCTTTAAGTTATGGAAACTGGCAGAAAACTCAGAGACGTACCACTTGGTGCTGGTTCTTCTGTGTTCTGAGCTGTCGCGGAGGGGCTGGATTGGGGTTCATCAGGCTGGTCAGATGTGACCGCCTCGGCAGCAGCGGCTTCTGGTTCACTGTGAGCTACAGCAGCCTCCGAGCTCTGTACTTCCTCTGAGGCATCAGGAGCTGCACTGGATGTCTGTGGAGATTCCTCAGCCTGGGTCTGGTCTGGAATCGTCTCACTGTCTGCTGCAGGACCACCGTTTTCATGACTTGTTCCTTTGGAATGAAAACAAACATTTTACGAGGTTAACCATCTAAAGCTCAAAGCCTTAGAGTTTCATAACTTGAAATGAATTAAACTTTAACTAAAATTAAATGAAATAAATAAGAAAACTAAAAATTAGAAATGTTGCCTTGGAAATGAGCAGAAATATGCTTAAGCTGAAGCACTTTTCTAAAACTAAAAATAAAACAAACTTCTTAAAAAGTATTTAGAAATTAATATTTTTAAATATCGAAATATTAACAAAAAATATTTACATATATATATATATATTTATTTATTTTTTATTTTTTATTTTTTCATATTATTTGATTATAACACATAAAAAATAATAATAGTTTTACAATAGTGCAGTATTAAAATGGGTTTTCCCCCCACTATTTATTTTCCTCATAATATACTGTTTATGTTTTTAGGCAAAAACACATTTTAAAATGGGTACAACTAGGCCTGTAAAAACCTTGTGATATATTGGCCTGGTTTCATAGACAGGGCTTAGCCTAAGCCAGGATTAGGCCGTAGTTCAATTAGGACATTTAAGCTATTTTTTAAGAAAAAAAAAGCATTACTGGTGTTTTTCTCTCTTTCAGACAGGTTTTCACAGCATCAGTTTCAATACTGATAAAAAAATGCAATTTGAGTTCAGTATACTCAGCTCAACACATTTTACTATATTTTAATATTTTCCACAGAATTCACATTTCATCAATACAGAGATGTGAAAAAATGTTGTGTTCTTTCTCATCTTCTGTGTATAAGATGTCAGTAAGGTAAAAGACCTCTCTTTCTGAGCCCTCATTTTGATCTGACAGAAACCCCTCGGTCTAGCTTACACATAACAAACTGATACACATTTATTAATCAAATCCGTTAAAGGATTGTTAGGCTGCATTAATTAGATCAG
>JAUMHG010000020.1:2206740-2231660 GCA_032359395.1 Enteromius anoplus
AAGCTGAAGTCGTCTTTTTTTTTTTTTTTTTTTTTGTCGTCCTTTTTTTGCCGAGTTCTTTCAACTCTGTTTTGTTTCTAGTTTGAATTTTTATTTTTTTTTGTAAAGCACAGTAAATTTATTCAGTATAAAATTCCGTACTGTGAAATTATTGCATAAACAATCTATTTGCATAAGCTATCCTGGATGTTATTCACAATTCATGTTTCTCTCCTGGCCTTTTTCTTCTGAACTTGCTTCGGTGGTTCCCAATTCTGATCAGATTTCTCTGTGGAAGCAAAATAAAAGAATTATCCAGCATGATTACAACTAGTTGTTTAATTATTATACAGCAGGGTCCCGAAGTCAACTTTAAACATCTAGGATTTAAAAATGTAAATTCAAACATGGAATATATTTCTATCTCGATCTCGCTCTTTCTCTCATGTAATGATAAACATATTATGTACCAAACCGTTCATGGCCATTTACTTTATGCAGTCGTCTGGAATGCACTTAGCAAAGGGAGAGGTAAAATTTCCTCATCTTTAGCTGGGACGTTCCCGTGACAACGCACCACGTGTTAAAGATTAATCTACCTACTCAAAAATGACAAACACAGAAAATATTATAATACTGCTATCAATGATACTACAATAACGCTGCCTCTCACTAGATCCACCCAAAGCCCATTTTCTGTGATCCACTCACTTTGTGAAGACTGCGGAGGGATGTTTTGCTTGGATCCATCATGAGAAGGATGAGGCTTAACAGTTGCACTCTTCTCAGCAGGAGCAGAAACTTCTTTAGTCACCTGGAAAGAAATGCACAACTTCTTACAGTCGTGTAGAATTTAACCAGGGTTGATATTTAAGCATGCTCACTGTGTCAATACTTTATTATGGATACATGATGGTTACCTCAGCGACTGAACCATCTTCTTCTGGTCTCTTCTTTTTCTTTCGTCTTTTGGATTTTCCACCTCCTGCAGGATCTACTTTGTCGTTGTCATCATTTGATTCCTACACCCAGAGCAAATACTTAGTTAAATCTAATAAAAGTTTTGCTGATATAAAAGTAACAAAATAATAAGTCAATATGTTTGTTTATACCACAAGTGGCTTGGAAACTGGCATCTCTTTCAAAGCTGGAGGATCTACTTTGTGAACTTCATAATTGTCCCAGTCCTCATCTGGAGCTTTCCAGTCTGAGTTTGAGTCAATGGTGGTAGAACCATCTGAAATAGTATATATGGTAGTCTTAAATTGTAGAAATAGTAGTCTTTCACAATATAGACTAAAGTTTGGAATCAGTGTTTTTTTAATGTGTATATACACACACACACACACACATTTTTAGTCAACAAGGACACATTTAACTGATCAAAAGTGACAGTAAAGACTTTCATAAATGGTATCATAATAAGAAAAAATTATGAATAAAATGATTTTCTTTTGAACCTTCTATTAATGAAAGAAGCCACAAAAATGTTTAACACAAACCTTTGAAGGAAATGGAAATATCGAGTCTAAATAAGTTTTGATCTTACTCGAATTGGTCCATGAACTGTTTTCAGAGTTAGATTTAGTCCCAGTCTCTCCACCTAAAATACACGGAAAAGGTTAATTACTCACGTTTGCAGTTCTTATTAGAATACAAGAACAAAATTATGTACTGCTCACAAGAATGAAAACAATGAAATTTCAAAATAAGTACCTGATGGGTTCAGTCCGTGGATTTTCAAGTTTACCGAGTTCGGTTCTGCTTTAATTCTTCCATCCAAACCAGGACACAGCCCTGTTAAAAAAAAATAAGGCAGCATGTTAATAAAAATCTCTGTGATATTAGTGTAACATCTTACATTAAGTTAGATGTAATAACTCAAAAGGTTTCAAAAAAATGTCATTAGATCTACCATCTGATGATTAATACATTAAAATCCTGAAAAGCAACCATTGTTATAAACAAATCATGGCAGGGTCATAAACAGCTCTGAGCTATTACCCTCCGTCTCTTGTTTCAAGGTGGCATTCTCACGGTTCTTGTGCCCAAGGGTCTTTCTCCCAGCAGATAACTTCCCGTTGTTTAAAGCATTTGTTTGGGTTGACTTCACAGGCACCTCGGTCCGTCCTCCACCATTAACAGATTTCACATCATTCCAGTTAGGCAAGACTAAAAAATAAGTTTGAAATACGTAAGGTTAGTGCTTGACAAGATGTATACCTGTGCGGCACCTCAGTAAGGATTTAAAAAGAAAGTGTTACAACATTATCATTGAAAAGTTGGCAAGAGGTTTTTTTGAAAAAAAAAAAAAAAAGGCATCTTTGCTCATAAATGCTGCATTTATATATGATTAAAAATGCAGTAAACAAATACTGTAAAATATTATTACAATTATTTCCCATTTTAAATGCATTTAGGAGGCATTACTCCAGTCTTATGTCACAAGAGCTTTCAAAAATTACTTTTAATATCAGTGTTATAAGCATTGCTTAGTATTTTTGTGAAAACTTTTTTCTCCCCCCCCCCCCTTTTTTTTTTTTAAGTTAAAAGAACAACATTTATCCAAAATAGAAATATTTAACAATGTAAATATTTAAAATGTTTCTTTTGAACAATTTAATGCATCCTTGATGAATAAACGTAGGAATTTCTAAATACATAAATAAATAAATAAAATGTACTGAACAATAGCATACATGAAAAATATAAATAAATATGCATGCATTTCTAAATGAATTTTAGAGTTTTTCATATAGAAATATTCACAGCTTCGATAGTCAGTGTATGAAAAGTGTCATTTTTACCTGAGGGTATAATGGTGTCACCCTTTGAGGCCTTGGCACGTGATGACTCTGCAATTCATCAAAGGAAGAGCACTTTAACGATCAAAACTAGAAAGTGTCTAAAAGGAAATCCTTGCGTATTAACGTTTTCTTAAACACCATGAGCATAGCCTCTTGAGCAAGCACTGAATTTAGCAAATGCATACCCTTGTTCTTTTTGGTGCCAGCTGGGGCTGTAAGCGCAGGTTGCTCCATCTTCTGACTAGCACGATCTCCACCCTCAGGGCTCTCACCAGGGCCCTTCTCTTTTTTGCGCTGCTGGCGTTTTTCTCGATTACTGACCTTGGTTTCCCAAGCACCTGCTAAACACAATCATACCGAAAGTGCATCTCGTACAAGCAGCTCATTTGAATTTCTGAAACCAATCACTAACAAACCAACAGCCTTTATAGTGAAAATCACCAGTACAGGTCACTAACCCAGTTTCATACCTTCATCGGGTTCCTTGCCATCGGTGGAGGAAACATCTTGGGTTGGCTTTACCTCTGGTTTTGGTTTCTTCTTATTTTTCTTGGTCTACGCAAGAGCCAAAAACACTCATTTAGAACTTCGTGGCAAGTCAGAAACGAATAATCTCTCTTCCTACCACGGACTGTTAAAAAGATATCTTTAAGTACTTAATCGACCTTGTAAAAGTTTGAGGCCTTGAGACAAGGTACATGTTTCCCCTCTGGATGTCCCCGACATTTGCTGAATCTGCATTATCAAATTACAGGCCGATACTGACACCCGACCTCTCTCAATCACTGTTTAGACTTAACCAAGGCTGATTCAAACCTTCATAGCACTACTGTGCAAAAGAGTTAAGTATACTTTCAAACCTTGTAAGTATTGTTAATGTGCCCAACAAATGGAGTTGGAAATTTCATGATTATGAATTCTGGACATGCCAAGTCAAGTGGGAAGCTAACTCCAGATGACACCTGGCAGCAAGTTTGAAACACTGATACCACTGATATGGATAATAGCATAACATATCTATAATCTCCTGTCTATAATGCACATATTCGCAAACTGCCAAAGACATTTTAATAATTTCACTTGCAAAATATTCACAAGCACCCAATGATTTGCACGGTTCTCTGATTGTCACTGTAGCTAAAACAAAATAACACCTTTAATCGATCAATGACTTTAAAGGTTTGCTTCACATTCACTTGTGATATTAAGAACAAATGCTTGTATTCAAATGTAGATATTTGAGTTTTTTTGTTCACAGCAGGATTCTTATGTATTCTTAATGCTACTTCCATAATGTTCCTGAGAGAGAGAGGGGTATACAAGCTTTCCAGTCAAATCACTGCATACATATGATCGACATTGTCAGCAAAGCTCCAAAAAAAATCTCTAAATTGTTTTGCTCCTCAGAAAAGCGAATCACTCCTACTAAAATGCACCATAGCTTTTATTGTTACTACAAATATATAAACATAAATACACTTCCTGAATGAAACCAGCATGAGTACTAGTTAGACCGACCTTTGCGTCAGCAGGTGACCGTGCTGATGCTGGTACTGGAACTGGAGCTGGGGCTGAGACTTGGACTGGGGCTGGAGCTGGGACTGGCACTGGAGCTGGGGCAGGTTTCTTTTTCTCCTTGGTGACTTTGATTTCCACCTGAGGTCCAGCCACTGTCTGTCCATTGGCCTGGGCCTTCTGTTGTTGCGGGCGCATCACAGTTATACACCAACAATTGCAAACTCCTCATTTACTTCCTCTCTCAACTGACAGGGCTTGAAAAACAACCCTTAGGCCATGAAAAGCGTCACTGCGCGGATTCTTTGTAGTTTAGACTGACATAAAGGTAGTGTTTAACCGAAACGAAACTTACGAGCGTGTCTGCCATAAGGTTACAGTGCTACGTGGCTCTCCGACCGCCTTCCTATCCGTTTTATTACTATACTCGTAATCACATAACAATGACAGATTTGTTCATTTAACGCTAAAGGTGACGAAACGCAATATGGACCTAAATATTTATGTTTGGAAAATAATTATTATGTGAACGGTGGATTCTTAGCGGCTTTGACAGGTTAGCACGTTAGCAGCTAACTTAGCTCTATCAAACTGTAACTTCGTCGGCTTAATATAATTTTTAGGAAGATACTGCATCTCAAAACCTAGCAGGCTGCCTATCTAGATTGTATTTTTCGGTATCACAAAAAGGCTGTCTATGAAGACAGCGGTCTTAGTTTTGAATAATAGCTATTAGCACTAGCAGATGACTTTCGCAGGCCGCTTACCTTCTCGGTTGCTTTCTTTTTGTTCTTCTTTTTCGGTTCGCTCGGCTCGGACTTCACAGCCTTTGGTGGTACGGCGCCCTTAGCCGGGGTCTTATTGACGGCGGTGCTGGGGCTCACAGGAACGGGCGCCGCTCGGCGCCTCCTCCGACTACAGGCCGCGATCAGCAGCAGCAGCGTCAGCCCGATCAGGGTCGCGCTCAGAATGAGCCACGACGGAAACCGCTCCGGCTTTATCCCCAGATCAAGCCCCAGCTCGGCCCGGAGGAAGTCCAGGCCGGAGGACAGCAGCCCGCGGATACGGTCAGACACGTATTCGGCTCGCTGTGTGGCTAAAACTCGCCAGTCCTGGGCCATTTTAAGCAGGCGGACAAGAACCGCACGCAGAGGCAGAAACAGAGTGAGCTGCTGCTGGCAGCGGGAGAGAGTGAATGGCAGGAGGGAGTGGCTTTGATATTTCTCGCCTTCTTACATTATGGCTGTGTCTCAAAACATATCGATCTGACTACGTAGACAAGACTTTTGGGCGTCTTTGGAGAGCGCAGAATTTGTAATCATCAAGAGAAGAAAAACAAGTCTATGGAATGTATCCTTTTTTTTTTTAAATCTATAAATAAAAAGTTTCCGGCATCACTTCCCACTGTAACTCTTTTCAGGTAGACTGACTTCTCTCTTTTTTAATTAGGAATAAAAATGTGACTTATTCTTGAAACAATATGTGATGTTTTTTTTCATGATTATGTTTGTTTTAACCAATCAAAATTTGTTTCAATAATTGCTTCTATCATTGTTTTACAATAATCATATTAAAGTGGTTACTGTATTTCAATTAAAATAAAATGTTAAATAAAACACATAGTAATATGTTTATTCAATCTGAGTTTCTCATAAGTCTCAAAAAAAACGCTGATTTAAATTTTAATAGCCTCAGCTACAGATTAAGAATGAAGATTTCCAAAAGTATGCCTAAATTTGCTAGGTTTCAGCCAAAGAAAATGACATCTATTTTAAATAACATTTTGCATATTATTATACATGCATCTTATATGACCATATATATATATATATATATATGTATATATATATGTGTGTGTATATAAATTATTCAAACCCCCCTCACTTTCTTAAATTTTGTTATGTTGCACTCTGATACTACAACTGTTTGATAAATTTTTTTCTCATTAATCTACACTCTGTACCTCATAATAATAAACTAAAAACAGAATTGTATAGTTTTATTTTTTTAATTTCTTAATTGTCTGTAAATTTATTAAAAAATGTGAAACGGAAATATGACATTTACATAAATATTCATACCCTGTGCAAAAACACTTGAATCTTAGCTCAGGTGCCTCCCATTTGTCTCGATCAATGCTCAGATATTTCTACACCTTGATTGGAGTCCACCTGTGGTAAATCAAAACAGCCGAAAATGTTATCAGAGTGAAAGTCAAGCCATTAGATCAAAGGAGCTGTCTGCAGTATTCAGACACATTGTATCGAGGCACAGATCTGGAGAAGGCTACAAACACTTTCTGCTACACTAAAGGTTCCCAAGAGCACAGTGCCTTTCATTATTCTCAAACGGAAAACTGAACGTAAAGGACCCTCGGATTCTGAGAAATACAACTTTAAATTGTATTAAAACAGAAGTAACCTTAAAAAAGAGGATTATACATATTATTACATTTACATCTTAATTTTTAGTTGGACGCAAAGTTTTGGTAAAGGGAAAAAACAGAACCCACTAGACATGGTGTATGTACACAGCTCTAAAAATAATGGGAACACTAAAATAACACATCCTAATGAATGAAATATTTTTTTAAATACTTTGTTATTTACATAGTTGAATGTGCTGACAAAAATCACACAAAAATTATCAATGGAAATCGTTAACCCATGAAGGTCTGGATTTGGAGTCACACTCAAAGTTGAAGTGGAAGAACACACTACAGGCTGATCCAACTTTGATGTAATGTTCTTAAAACAAGTTAAAATGAGGCTCAGTAGTGTCTATGGCCTCCACGTGTCTTATGACCTCCCTACAATGCCTGGGCATGCTCCTGAGGAGGTCTCCTGAGGGATCTCCTCCCAGACCTGGACTGAAGCATCCGCCAGCTCCTGGATGGTCTTTGGTGTAACATAGTGTTGGTGGATGGAGGGAGACATGATGTCCCAGATGTGCTCAGGATTCAGGTCTGGAGAACGGATGGGCCAGTCCATAACATCAATGCCTTCGTCTTGCAGGAACTGCTGACACACTCCAGCCACGTGAGGTCTAGCATTATCTTGCATTATTTAGGAGGAACCCAAGGCCAACCGCACCGGCATATGGTCTCACAAGGGGTCTGAGGATCTCGTCTCAGTACCTTATGGCAGTCAGGCTACCTCTGGTAGGCTGTACGGCTCTCCAAAGAAATGCCACCCCACAACTTTACTGACCCACTGCCAAACCGGTCATGCTGGAAGAGGTTGCAGGCAGCAGAACGTTCTCCATGGCGTCTCCAGACTCTGTCACGTCTGTCACATGGGCTCACTGTGAACCTGCTTTCATCTGTGAAGAGTGTAAGCACAACCCCCACCTGAGGACGTCGGGCCCTCATACCACCCTCATGGAGTCTGTTTCTGACCGCTTGAACAGACACATGCACATTTGTGGCCTGCTGTAGGTCATTTTGTGCTCCTCCTGTTCCTCCTTGCACAAAGGTGGAGGTAGCAGTCCTGATTTTGCGTTGTTGCCCTACAACATCCTCCTCCACATCTCCAGATGTACTGGCCTGTCTCCTGATAGTGCCACTATGCTCTTATAAACCTTCTTGCCACAGCTCGCATTGATGTGCCACCCTGGATGAACTGCACTACCTGAGCCACTTTTGTGGGTTGTAGACTCCATGTCATACTACCACTAGAGCACTTCCATCATTCAAAAGTGACCAAAACATCAGCTAGAAAGCATAGGAACTGAAGGGGTCTGTGGTCACCACCAGCAGAACCACTCCTTTATTGGGGGTGTCTTGCTAATTGCCTATAATTTCCACCTGTTGTCTATTCTATTTGCACAACAGCATGTGAAACTGATTGTCAATCAGTGTTGCTTTGTAAGTGGACAGTTTGATTTCACAGAAGAGTGTTTGACTTGGAGTTACATTGTGTTGTTTAAGTGTTCCCTTTATTTATTTGAGCAGTATATATAGAACACACAAAATACAGCCCTTAAAGAGACGCTCCATCCTTTACACTGTAATGCCATCCCACGTGTCTGTTGCATCAGACTCTTTTCAGAAACACTTGGAAAAACATAGCTTGTAAAACTATAATAAACGAACACAGCAGCAAGCCTTAAAGCCCCAGCTGATTATCAATGTTGCGTCCATCTGAAGAAAGGAACCTCTGGAATAAAATGTGTCAGTAAATAACAGTATTTTAATTTTTCATCTTCATTGCAAAATGCGATGCAGAAAGAGACACATTCCAGACAGAATACAAGTACATGTGTTGAGTTAATTTTGAGTGACTTGGAAACACACAATCCTGACTTTGTTTTCTATTCAATGCATTGTTTTCAACAATAATTCAACTTTTTTCCCTTATTGTTTATTTGGGGCAATAAAAGTTATTTCCTTGAATATCTGTATGTAATTGATTCATTACTTTAATTAATAGGCAACTCATGTAATAATCAATTAATTGACAGCCTCTACTGGTGTTAGGTGCATAATTATAATACAACTTTTCCACTTTCCATTATCCAATCAAGTAAAATGTAAAAAGATTTAAAACATCTTTGAAATTCCAGATGTTTTACACCTGTTGAATGGAAAAAAGAAACCAAAATAAAACCTTAAAAGCTTATTTTCTTCCTGGAATTAAAAGCAAAAGAAATTGCCTGACTTTTGCAGAACACATTGAGACTGTCCCAAAAATAAATAATATTTGTTCTAGTTCATGGTTAGAAATCTGCATCAAGTGTGAATTCACAGTCCATCACATTTGACATCACTCCAAGTCGCTGGTATTCAGCCACTCGCTTCTCGAAGAAGTTAGTTTTTCCCTCTAGTGAAATTGACTCCATGAAGTCGAAAGGGTTTTCTGACTTGTAAACCTTTTAAAGCAGAATAAAAAAAATAAATAAATATAAAGATTAAAGAAGACAAAAAACATAAAATTCTGATAAAATACTGACTTTGGGCAATCCTAGGTCTGTTAGCAGCCGGTCAGCCACAAATTTAATGTATTGCTTCATGAGAGCACAGTTCATTCCGATTAAATCGACAGATAAGGCTTCTGTGAGAAACTCCTACAGGAAAACAAGCAAATACAGTCACACTAATGCCTGAAATAATGCTTTCTGCAGTACAGCAAATATACGTACCTGTTCAATGCTCACAGCTTTTGTGATGATGTCTTTCACTCTGTCAGCAGACGGTTTCTTAACCAAGTAGCTGTATATTAGACACGCAAAATTACAGTGCAGACCCTGTGAAGTTTCAGATGGCAACAATCAATAATCAATAGCCTTGATTAAAGTTTCACTGGGGAAACAGATAACGCATCCTGATTAAAGTAAATATCTGATTATCTTAAAGGATGAACCTCATCTCTGCTGATGAGTTCATTGGAGTAGGTGAGTCCAGGCATTAGGCCTCTTTTCTTCAACCAGTAGATGGCAGCAAATGATCCAGAAAAGAAGATGCCTTCCACTGCTGCAAATGCTACTAATCGCTCTCCTAAAACCAAATAGATAAAAATATATAAACTGCTTGTTATCAATACTGTATCCTCATTTTAGGATTTTTTTTTTTTTTCACACACCAAATGTTGCGTTTGTGTCAGAGATCCACTGTAAGGCCCAGTCTGCTTTCCGCCTTACACAAGGCATGGTGCAAATTGCATTAAACAAATAGTCCCTTTAAGAAGAAGAGGTTTGGGTAAATACATTTGTTTTGTTTAATGCAACCATGTATGATTGTTTAAAACATATTGCAATTTTAATTGTTCAGATGCACTTTATTTCTAACGTGCACAATATTTCTTTTTGTGGTTAGGAAAACAATATCTTGCAAGGTTTGCTCATAAACCACACAAGGAAAATGCTGGCATAAACTTCTTAACTGAATCTCGCACCTGTCACCTGTGCACAAGCAATTTAAACGCTGTAACTAAGTAGAAAAATACACTTTTTTACATGATGTTCTCACCTCTCTTTTAGATCCCTTATGTAGGTGTTGATAAGCATGCTGTACATTTCGGAGTGCACGTTCTCTATGAGGATCTGAAAGCCGTAGAAAGAGCGAGCTTCTGGGATCTGCACCTCTTGACTAAACCGCTGTACCTGTGACAAGTCAAGACATGATGTTTCGGAAATAACTACTTGATCTATAGAGTCTGAAATTGCACATTGGTTTCCATAACCTTAATGCAGGTTAGAAGGAGATGCAATTACCAGGTTCTCATTGACTATCCCATCACTTGCCGCAAAGAAAGCAAGTACATGCGATATGAAGTGTTTCTCTTCAGACTTCAGGCTGTCCCAGTGAACCAAGTCCTTTGATAAATCCACCTAAACAAACCATGTTTAGCAATTTTTCATTTAGCAGAGATCAGGACAAATACTATTTGTGATTAACCTGTCTTAAATCTATAATTCACCAAAAGTGGGTTTAAAAGTGGGTTTCTTACTTCCATGGACAGGTTTGGGGGCAAAAAAATGGAGGGTGAGAAAAGACCCGTTTACACCAAGAACAATAATGACACATAAGCATCCACAACAATGGACTATAACCTGTTTATCACAAGATCTGCTCCAGGTCATCTGCTTTAAAAAAATGGGATGGATTCAAATTGGCTGTCTATGCTTTTATTGTTAATCAATTAAGTAAAAAAAGATCTAAAAGCAATTTCAACACTATAAATCCTGGTATCTATTGGATGTCTTTAAGATTTAAAATGTATGTAAAACTGGCATCTTAAAGACCTCTGTCAGATGTTTGTGCTGTGTGATAACTATATTAGCGTCGTGTGTCTGTCGCAAGCTCTGTCTGGTCGATTCTGATTGGTTGTCAATGTTTTTGTCGTTTGTCAGCTGGAAAAAAAAATGCTTTGGAAGCTTTTTCACATTGTAATTGTTTTGTAAGTGCAGCAGTTAATACAATACATGCGAGTATGTATCAAATTATTGTCAAAGTTGCCAAAACGACCAACTTAATATTAAATTGATAAATAATGTTAACTAAAATGAATATTCACCTCCTCAACTGTCCAGAACGAAGCCTGAGCTTGTTTGTACATTTTCCAGATGTCGGGATACTGAATAGGGAAAATGACAAACCGCCTTGGGTTTTCTCGGAGAAGGGGTTCGTCTTCAACGCTGTTTGTGGCTATGTGACCATTCTGCAAGAGAAACTTAACAGTCAATAGAGGAATACGGCTTTTTTTAAATATTATTTTTAAAGATGCTTTAACCAATACACTATTGTGAGAGAGCGAGGGGAACAGATGCTGTCAGGCAAACCGAAGACGAATCTGCTTAAGAGATATTTAACGTTAAATGGACAGTTTTCAAGCACATGTGATTTAAACAACAACACTGTCTGTAATCCTCAGTTTTATATACATGCAACTCAAAAAAAGGGCATTTTTATTAACTTTATCCATACTTTATTGTTACTAACCTTTAATCCAAATATTATAATATAACGTTAACACTCTTATTACTGACACTGTCTTTATTAAACAAAATACTTTATTTTTACTCTAATTTTATGGTCTTAAATGTCAAATATCGTATTGTTTAACTCCACGGTTACTTTACTTAACGCGCGATGCTCTTTGTTATGAAAGCTCACAGCCGCACACATAACACGGCACGGCAGATTCGACATTTATTCGAAGCACTTAAACGCTTTAGAATTTAAGGTTTATTATTAACGTTACCTGATATTCCATAATGCTCGCTGGCGAGTTGCTTATACCGGTTACAATCGTCTTTGGTCAGCAGCGATATCTTTACCTCGTCTGTCATTGAGAATTAGCTCCAAAGCTGTGTACAGCACGCGACTAGCTCCTCCCACACTGTCACTCCGTATAGAATTAACCCTTTCGTTTCGCGTCTCACATAAAGCTATCACTACATGAAACCTCCCTCAACTAGTTCAAAAGATACGTCATTTCAGTGTTGTTTATTTATAAAACTAAGCTTACAAGGGTCTGCCTAAAGCACTCTCGAGACAAAAAACGACTCGATTTGCTCAGAAATGTATTAAATTAATATTTAATTACTTTTACAACCACAACTTTACAGTCAAAAACAGGCAATGGTCCATTAGTGGACTTAGACAAAAGGTATATTTCATTTCTAAGGTGTGTGATGGTTTATAAAACTGTTCTAATCAAATTTAGACACACAAGAGGTATAACATGAATTTAAAATATACAACATTTGAGATTTCAATTTTAGTTGGGAGAATTAGTGCCTTGCAGCATTTAATCTGATTGTGGTGAAACTTCTTTTTAGGTGTTACGTGAGGCAAATCTGATCTCTAAGCACGTTGTCAGCAGATTCATAACACCAGGCAGTCTTTCTGGTTTTATAAAGCATACCCTTAGAGAAAACATGACAGATTTACATAAAATTTCAACTGAAAACCTGGCAGAATCTCCAACATCTTTTGAAGGGACACTGCAAATTACAGCACACGCAACCATAGAGCACTATGAAATATAGAACAACCTTTGGAAATACTGTCACGTGACACACCACATGTAATGAAGAAACCATAATTTGGCATGAGGAGCACAGAGAAGCTCCCTACTCCTATAAAACCCATGGAAAGTGAGAACAAGGACAGAAATGCTGAAACCCGATTTTCACTTGTTCATGCACCATTTGTGCAGAATCTAAAATCTATCCTGATTTGAGACAAATGCATCTTGTTGTACAGACAACTCATTTACAAGACTCAGTAGGTCATCTATATCTCTATATGTGTACATAATAAAATTAAATTAGTTGAACATTTATGTAAACGGTGTTTGATTAAGAAACCCAAGCTTTGGGTGCCATCTCCACAGTTATCCATTTTGTTGCATATGTTATTTCATATCGGTTTTGTCATTCTTTTTGAGTAATAAGGAAAGTGAGCCTTTTGTAATTCTGAGAAACTGAGGTAACAATGTCAATCAATTAGTTTTTGACCAAGTCCAAAACAAAAATTTTCCACCCATGACTGTTGGAATGTTGACTCTGCAAGCTATTCACATGCCCAGTGGTTAGTGGACGGAGCTCGGCTCTTTTACAAGCCGTACTGGACCAGTAAGAGGTTTTTCATGGTATCATCAAGAGAAATTCCAGCCTCTTGCATCTCAAACCTAGACGAAGAAGGAATAAAATACATGAAATTAACTTTAACCCTTCTACTGTGCTAAAAAATCTTTTACCCGACTACGCTATATTATCACCAAATCGTGCAAACAATCTTTCTGTCAACATGTTTTCTTTCAATTAGCACAGGCTTTGTATTGATCTGAGCATAGTGGGAAAAAAGACTTCAGTGTTGACAATTTTGGCAATGTTCACTCAAAAGCTCAGATCAATGAGGCCTATGACCAATCAGTTCTAGACAGAAGCTGATAATAAGATTGAATCTAGTACACAAAATGCCTGGAAAACAACAGTTAAAAGGCACATTTCAACCATAAATGTAAATTCTGTCATTAGTTACTCTTGGATTAGTTTACCAATGTCCTTGCCACATTTCAAGACTCTATCAGGGTAATTCCATTGCCATCTATGGGAGGATCTGATAGCTATAATCAAAAATACCTTTTTTGTATGTTCCGAAGATGAATAGAGGTCTTATGAGTTTGGAATGATATGAGGGTGAGCAATTAATAACAATTTTCATTTTTGAGTGAACTATCCCTTTAAATAACCTTTTATGTCACAAAAATCACTCTTTGTAATGAGTGAAATGAAAAGGGGAAGACAAAAACAGTCTGTGACAAGAACAAAAAGTCAAATGCAATGTCATCTTAATCACCAGTCATCTGTGGAGATGGTGTAATACACAGGTGGTTGGTCTGTGTCGCTGAGGGTTGCCGGACCCTCCTGACCGCTGGCCCCCATGTTGCTGAAAATGAGCCAGTCTCCAACCGCGAGCTCAGGGAGCAGGCAGTGCTCCACCACCTGGTCCAGAGGGTCACATGACGGACCCCACAGGCTGCTGGAAAACATGGGCTCATCTAGGGTGAGGGACAGCTGAGAAACACAAAACAACAAGGTTACAAATCAAATTCAAATTTTGTTCACATATTTAGGAGTGAGTTATTTACCTTGTGGACCGATGGTGTGGTGATGACATTTCCAAACAACTTCCCCATGAATGATCCATAAACACCATCGTTCATGTAATACATAAACTCTGGTGCGTCGTTGGGGGTCAGCCCATCTGAAAGTGCAAAAGATTCAGTGAGAAAATATGGCAGATGTATCTAGTGGCAGATGCATCTTAAATTTCATGAGACTCACCATGAGTGCCGCTATGGAGATCCCGGTATACTGCTTTTTTGCCAATAACATTGACAGCCAGAGTGAAGGAGGAAAACACAAAGAAATTTCCCGGTTCAGCGATGACGCTCACTCCAGACGCTGAGGGGAAATAGGCTTCCAGCAGGGGTCTGATGATCGAATTCACCTGATCAAACAGACATGAAAGAGTAGTTGAGTAAGTGGAAGATATTCAAAAATGAAAAACAAATGAGACTTGCTTTCCTTACCTGTTTTAACTGAAACTCAGAACCACTGAATCCTCCTCCAATATCCAGGATCTTCATGTCAAAGCCTAGTTCCTTCTGCAGAAGAAAGAACGACTCATCACTCTAATAGATACCTGAAATGTACTAATAAATCAAAATTTGATGATTGTACTATAATATTTGAGTATTCACCGCCATGTCAAAGATGCAGTGGGCGTCTGACAGTGCATGGGTGTAGGCTTGGGAATCGCGACATGATGCTGGTACCCGAAACCTGCAGAAAAAGGTCACACTTTTTAAAAACTCTAAACAAGACAAAGCAAGTCTGAGCAAATTGGACCAAATCAGCTGACTTACGTGACTCCAACCACATTCACACTCAACTCCTTGGCCATTTCTAGAAGGTGTCTACAGCTCTTCAAGGAGCAACCAATGGTCACACTTGCTTCCTCAACCTGTGCGTCAGTACACACTTGAAGCAAAAGCCTGTTAAGACAAGAACAGCGCAGACAAAGAATTAGATAAATAAACACTTAACATAAATAAGTAATAATATATTATAATCAGTCTTAGTCTTATGACTAAAATTACATTTAGTTTTAATCATATTTTAGTCATCTGAATTTTTTTTAGTTTTAGTCGGCTAAAATCGAACAGGTTAGTAGTTAGGGGAATAGTTACAGCGTAATTCATTTATTATGCATTTCTCTAAAATTTCCAAATTCATTATGTTTAACATTAAGATTTTATCATAATAGACCCTGATTTAACTGTGGTGACACACAACATGCTATTATGTTCAAATGAAATATAACCGCTTCTCATTAAGGTCAAGAACATGGTCTCCTTTTCAATGACATACCAATGGTTATATAGGCTAATTATGCATTCTATATTGTTTACCATATTATTAATTCTTCCAAGCAGAAATATTTTTTTATATAAATTAATTTGTATTAATCTTTAGAACTGCTAAGTACTACGTGATTCAGCCAGGGGCATTGAGTGATTTTACTTTTGTTGCTTGATTAACATGACTTTGACAGTAGCAACAAAATTAGGCTGGGTCCCTTTAAACCGAATACACACGAATGCAATGTACTCATGCATGTTCCCTACCCATTACATTCATGTAATACATAATCGACTCTGTTTACCTGAATGTTAGTCAAAACGGACAATTTGAAATCATTTTGTGTGTAATTCTCCATTCAAGAGTAACTTACTCGCGCTCGGTGTATGTGCTTCAGTGCCAGCGCTCAGAAACCGGACTGAACTGAGTTCTCTCTTCCATCCCCAAACAATCCATATGCCTGCTCTTTTCTTAACCCCATATATTGAGATTTATTAACGGTTTATGAGATGTGCAACAAGAGTATAGCTTATGAATAAAGTTCATGTACACATCTAACCTCCGATCCACACAGCACATTCGTTCTGAAATAATCTCTTCCCATTTGTCCCTCCATAACATTTTTGTCTCATTTTTATTCGTTGACGAAAATGTCAATAGATTTCCCTCATAGTTTTTGTCACTTCAAATTAGTTTTAGTTCGTTATCGTCTCGTTTTCGTCAGTGAAAAAAATGTTGTAGACGAATATTATGACGAAAATGATTCGTCAATGAAATTAACACTGATTACAACATAAAATAAATTCTATATATTTTAACATTCAAAGGTTTTAAAATAATTTAAAAAGCATTTTTGAAATAAGTCTCTCATGCTCAATCAATATTTTTAATGTACCAGTAAAACATCATTTTAGTTTTTATAATCTATTTTATTTTTAAATGTATAAATGTGATGCAAAGATTTAAATTTTTTTTAGCAGCCTTTATTCCAGTATTAAGTGTCACACGAAGCTTCAGAAATCATTCTAACATGCTGATTTGAAACATTTTATATTATCATCAATGTTGAAATTAATTTAATGTGCCCTTGCAAAAATTGCCAGTAATATGCACTTTTAATGAACGTAATGGGAATTGGCTTTTGAATGTCACACAAAATATAAATACATATTGTTATATATATATATATACACATACATACACACACACATAGACTAATGTATGTATACAATATATACATTATGTTTTAAGAACTTACTTTGCCTCAGGATGGGCACGGGCAATTTTGCGAAGCTCTGCCTCATTTTCACACACCAAATAGTTAATGCCAGCCTTGGCTGCATGTTTAATGAGTGAAAGCTGCTTGCACACTCCAGTTAGGATGATGTTCTCAGGAGGGACATCATGATTGAGTACCAACGTGGTTTCAGCCTAAAAGAATTAAGCATATTTGGTGTGTTGCTGTGCAATCAAAATATATACGTTCTGAGATCTTTTCTAATATTTACAAGTAAGAATCAAATAAAATGTTACCTTATTTGCACAGACAAAACCAACGCCAAGAGAAGACAGGACTTCAATGACTACAGGGCTGCTGTTACAGCTGACTGGGTAGAAGGGTCGAACAAGAGGCATAGTGGTTCTCCACAGAACATGTTGTCGCATTAGGGTCCCAAGGTCGGCCACAACAAATGCATTCTTTTCAGCCTGACAAAACAAAAACAGTTCAAATCAACAAACAAGACCGAAATAACACCGCTATTGTTCACTAAAATAGATGTTCATAAGACAGTCTGGCATTTACTTGGAAACTGATTTTCTGAACTAACCAAATTTTGCTCATAGACATGGTTGTCAATGACATTGTCAATAGTCCTTCCTCCCTCGAGTAGTTCAATGAAGTAGTTTGGTGCATCTATGAATCCTTTCATCTCAACCGTATTCCGCAAATCCGACAATCATAGAGAGTTTACTGAGCCGCTGGGGTATTCTGGGTATGCAACAAACTGTTCAGGGAAAACCAAAACATAGCAATTTCATTACGACAACAAGCATAACAAATAACATTATGTTTTCATACAAAACTTTATGTCAAGGTGTACAACCACAACACTAACCCACTATAAGTGTGTTTTAAAAGCAAACTTTGAAACAGGAAGTTCAAAGTCATTGTAAGGCTATGGGTGATCTAAATTGGACTAATAAATACAAAAGGCAGGGGAAAATTAAACACATTACTAGAGAAGGCATCACGAATCCTTCTTTAGAGATGACGACAACACATAGGGCTCCAAGAATGTGGCCTACAGGCTTTTTTTTTTAACTCGGATCCAATCAAGATAAATCCTTGTGGCTTTGAAGCACAATAGAGCATTTGATGGTATTACCAATGGATTTGTGAAGTATGAATGAGGGACAAAGGTGTTACATATAAGTCACAAATGGTGTTATGTAAAACTAAAAACAATTCATTACAGTTGGATGAGCGCAGACACAGATTTTATGTGCAATTTAATAAATCATATTATTATGTAATAGTCTCTCAATGATACTTCAGGAGGGTTGTGTCAAATATATACTCACATGGACAACGTGGGAGATGGTCCTCTCCCGCTATCAACTAGGATCCCAAGGCGGCTCAGCGTTGAAGTCAAACTGTTCGCGGTAGAGGGCCTCCCCTAGGCCTTCTGGGTAGCGCTTATACACTCGCAGAGAGAGTGGGGAGCCCTGTGGAGTCACAAAAACAGGTGCATACATAAATATTTGATTTACAAGAGCAGCTGATGGATAAACTTACATAACACAAATGTAGCAGGTTAACTTAGAACATTTCTGAAAAAAGACATAACCTGTTTTCTTAATACAGATGCATTATAGACTTTCAGCATCACTTTCTTTGTCAGCTGCTATAATATTTTTATCAAGTTGACCGCTTATTTACTGCTGTACTTTGTACTTTACTAGTTAATCAGACCTGATGATCAGATACTCCGTGTTCTCGTTTTTAAGCATTAAACAACACCGTCTTATCAGGATCTTCCCACATGTGGTCAATAAATGAAGTAACTTGTTGAACATTTATCAGAGTTCATGGTGTTTGTTTCTTCATGTGGACACAACCTTAACCCTATAAAGCCTAATATAGCATGTTATTAGACGCGTTAATTTCCCAAGCCTCAAAATGACCAACATCATCAAAATCTGGCTGAAAAACCTGTTGTACACAACCTATTACATGCCTTGCATTGTCTGATTGAAAGCAAGTAAATGGTAACTTTTATATTGTTAGCAACGTCATAAGATGGACTAAGGTCAACTTAACTTTTAGCAAATATGACACAGTAGGCATTTGAAGATTACATTTTTTTTATCATCTTTGTTTTATATTACACTATATTTTTCAATAATCTTACATTTTTTTATTGAAAAGGTACAAAGTGACAAATAATATTTGTATATAATACATAATTATAACTTAATGTAAGTAGTCTGTTTTCATTATATATGTTCATCAATATATATATAAAAGATATAACAATATATATAAAAGATATAACATTATAAGCTATCAGTATCTCATCTTAATGTTCTTACGATATTGTAATACATGGGTTATAAATGTATAAAATATATCTAAAACAATGAATACATTTCAATAAAACTAATTATTTTGCTTTATATTTAGTCTAAGGTTCAATAAAGTGTTGTATTACAAATATATACATTCCCAGCTGTTAGTTCAAATGTCAGACTTTACATTTATACTTATTATGGCATAAGAAGTATAATGGTGACTTGTGTTTTGGTACGAGGTAGGCTAATGTTTTCCTCAAACTAATGTTTCTTAGAAATAAATAAACACACCTAGGCCTAACTGGTATGGGCATAATACATTTTATTACCATATATAAGAAAGTCTAATCTGATAGTAGAACACAGCAAATTAGTATAACGTTATAAATTTTATGTATAACACGCTCGTCATTCAATAACCTGATAGGACATGTCGTAAGCGCCTGGGTTAACTTATTAGTCCACTGAATCAGCTCACTAGCGGTTTAACGTTAGCCAACTAAACCCGCCATGCTCCGACAACTAATGATTTAAATAAAAAAACGCGCTCGTAATTTGTGAATTTGAATTTTAACGTTATTTCTCGTTATCCTTCACGGAGCACAGCCGATGCCCGTATATCAAGCACGACTACAACCAACCGCCATGTTGTGTCACGGCTCCGTACAGCAGACGGCGGATTTTTCCGGGATGAAGGGCTGAACTCAACAACAAACGCGGTACTTACGTGAGATAACGGCCTGAATGATTTGGAAAATCGTCTTCTCTTTTTCGGCGGAATTTTTAAAGAGTGGTGGGGACACAAATAGAAGAAAGAAGAGGGGCTGTATGTGCCATATGCCTGGGCGAATATAGCTCGGCGGAACACGAGAGCACTGCTGTCTATCTCAGGAAGAAATGGTCGCTGCTGCGTGAGGAAGGCGGGAGAAACGGTTGTTAGAGAACACGGGGCGGGGCCTAAAGTACTATATCTACTACAGCAAAGGCTTGGAGTGTGAGGACCTATCTCAGCTACGAAGCTACGTGACTGGCTCAAGACTGGTCGTTCTGGGAGGATTTCCAAGGAACGCCCGCCCACTCTGATTAATATCCATGAGCTCGGTAGGATTCGTGTAGATGTGGGCGGGGTCATCTGTACCCATGAAACAATTAATGTTCTTTTAGCAAATTCCTTTCAGAGAAACACACTCCTCTGAACATGTATGGGCCAACGTGGGCTCTGTTTATATTGCTTAATCCGCTGCTTGTACTTTCTGAAACATGCTTCTTCCACCTCTTCTTTGTCATTATATGAAAGTCACTGTTGTTAAACTTAGATATTAAGTATTTAAGTATTTTATTTGTGATAGTATATTGTATATTGTTATACTATACAACCATACACCGCAAACAGTGAAACCATTTCAAAAAGTTTTTTATTATTACATTTTTATTAAATGACAAAAAATCAGTTGTATTCCTTCTGATTCATAATAAAGAAATCAACAATTCTGAGGTTCACAGCTGGCAACGCAAGTGTTTTTATAGCCTTTTACTGGGTGAAAGGTCATATTTTATGGTTTCAGGTTCTAGTTTGTTTGCCAAAGAATTTCAGATAATTCCCTAAACAGACTAAAAAGCTTAATTTTCAGACAAATATCTTGTTTACAATGCACATGCCAACACTGAAGGTCTTGTTTTGTTCCAGTGAATAGATGGCAAACATGTTGCCCCATTTTTATTTGAGATCCCTGACACTTTGTCTGCAAATCATTTAGTTTACGATAAATTGTTCTTGTCATCATCTTGTATCAGTGAAGCAGTAGCATAAATGTGAATCAGTTCATTATTATTGTCATGATGAAATCACTGATTTCTGTGCTGTTGGATACCTTATACTGTACACGCTCAAGGAACATTTGATTGTAAATGCTATATGCAACACATTGTTAAAAAATAAAAAAAGAAGCCGTAATTAATTTAGGTGTAATTAGGTGTACTGTAATTTTTAGAAATACTTTCGGGACAGAATGCTATGAAACCAAGCATATTGGTTTTGCCAAGTTCCTTTTCCTAGGTCAGCATATTTAGTTGCCCCTGGAACAACATTTTAATGCAAAAATATAGTCTTGACCATATCTCTACACCTGAACCTAATCTTACTCATGAGTAATGCCTAAAATCAGAGGAAATTATAGATGACTGACACTGATGTACAAGCACCAAACACTGATTGTACACTGATTGAACACTGATCAAATCTGATTGGTTAATCACAATGTTGTTCCAGGGTCAACAAAGACGTTGACCCAGGGACATGTTGCACTTAGTAAAATCAGGTTAGGCACAGGGGGCACAGCACAAAGAATGTAGGCATAATACTGTTTATTATATACCTTGTTGATGTTGATTATCAGAAGCTTAGCTGTTTTTATGTTTTAAGTTTTATTTAGAAAAAAGCTGATTTTTTAAAGTTTCACGCCCCCCCCCCATTTAAACAACCCATTTATTAAAAAAAAATAATAATAATAATTTAAGTCTTTAAAAGTATATTAAAGTAGCTAAAATGCCTTAAATGTCTTACTCTAAATATATTGATTAATTCGAATTACTTTATGATTTGCTTCATATATATATATATATATATATATATATATATATATAGTTTGGTATATGTATGTTTTTGTTATTTGAAGGGAATTAATAAAGGTTAAAAATACCCAGATTGCGCATTCTGGACGCATCGTTAACCGAACGAAACACAAGTTCCTCTCCGATCAGCTGACTGGAAGTGTGATGCTGTTCGGAGGCTCTGCAGCACGGCGACTCAATTAACGCTTTTTCAGTAATGTTTCATTAAGATATTCTCAATTTGAATAGATTACTTTGTAGTTTACCGAAGTGACTTGTATAATCGGTAAGTATCGCCAAAGAATTATGTCAATTTGGTAGTCGTGACAGGCGTAAACGCTGCTCATACAATATTTACAGACATCAGAAAAAGCGCATTTAACCCATCGCATCACGTAAACGTACGTTACACTAGATCTGCGCGCGGTATACGTTTAAAAATGATGTGTCCAGTCTTTAAACACACGATATTAAAAGCAGGACACCTATTATCTTCTGAGGGTGACAGCTTTTATCCGCTGATGACTCGTGACTGCTCGTTTTTATGGAGAATGAAATGGAGAAGTGTGGATTTGCTCATGTGATCAACCTTGAAAGGACCTCTGTAATCAATTGGACAGATTTAGCTTGAAGTGTCTCACATGCTGTGGGAATTGAATCTTTATGTTGAAGGAGCCTCTCCTTGATCATTTGGGCAGTCATGTCAGAGTTCTGGTTGATCTCTGCTCCTGGAGAAAAGACCTGCCAGCAGACGTGGGACAAGATGAACATGGCCACAACCCAGACCAGCCTGTCCACTAACCACAAGTTCAACATACCCGAACTGAAAGTAAACGACTCCTCATTTTCTATTTCAGTTAAAGCACTGGTTTATGGGAAAGACATATGTGTCATTTCTCATTTGTCTGATGTGTTTTGGGGGTGTTTCTCAACAGGTGGGAACTCTGGATGTCCTTGTTGGGCTGTCGGATGAGCTTGCCAAATTGGACTCTTTCGTGGAGAGGTTTCATGTCTACATTTGACTCTTTACCAGAGTGTTCAGTTCATATATTTAATTTTTAAAATATTATTATGTTCGTCTCGTTATCATAGTTCCTGTAATTCCCTTAATGGGCTTCTTTTATGTTAAAGTTCTCTAAATATATCTGCTGTGCTGTTATTATTATTATTTGATTTTATTATTTGACATTTAAAAATAAAAGTGTTTACATAATATGTGTGTGCGTTCTGTGTATATTTATTACGTGCATATAAAAACACACACATGCACGTATATATTTAAGCAACGAAATTGAATGTATTTATAAATAGTATAAATTATATGAGTATAATGTTAATATTTTCGAAATATATACATGCATGTGTGTGTATTTATATATACATAATACATAGTATGCACAGTATGCACACACATATTATGTAAACAAAAACTTTTATTTTGGAAGCAATTAATCACGACTAATCGCTTGACAGCACTCATTTGTTTCTTGCTGTTATTTTCCAGTGTAGTGAGGAAAGTGGCCCAGTACATGGCTGATGTGTTAGAGGACAGCCGAGATAAAGTTCAGGAGAATCTTTTGGCCAATGGAGGCAAGTGAACGTACAACCTTCAATACATAGTAACCACAATATTGATGGCAAACAATACTACTGCTCTTAATTAACATCACACTCACATAAACATTTAACAGGTAGTAATGTCAAGTTGACTTCTATATAACATTTTGTCAAAGAAAAACCCATCTTTCATAATCTAGTAAATCTTATCAATCAAATGTTATGTGATTATACATTTTTATGATGAATAATCCTTTCCATACAGTTGATCTGGTCACATATGTTACACGGTTCCAGTGGGATATGGCCAAGTATCCAATCAAACAGTCCCTTAAGAACATCTCAGAGATCATGTCCAAGGTGAGGCATGTTCAACAGTTTTGTCATTGTTTTAATAAAAGATAAAATTAAACCTGTTATTTCCCTTTTTTGTTGTCTGTTACTAGCAAGTGAGTCAGATTGACAATGATCTCAAAGCCAGAGCCTCAGCTTATAACAGCCTTAAAGGGAACCTTCAGAGTCTGGAGAGAAAGAATGTGTGAGTTGGAGGAGTTTCATCTTGTTAATTCGTTTTAAAATTCTGTGTTATATGAATCATTTGAAATGACTTTAAGTAATAGCACGTCTTGTCCACTAGAGGGAGTCTTTTGACCAGGAGTTTGGCTGATATAGTCAAGAAGGATGATTTTGTACTAGACTCTGAATACCTTACTACTCTGCTTGTAGTTGTTCCAAAGTAAGTCAAGCTAGACAATTTGTATCTTGTGCTTTCAAAATGTTACTTCATCGGATTACTCAACACTCATGTTGATTCTGATTGCGTTTACATTGTCTGTACTGTGAAACCTTTTTTTCTCAATAATAATAATAATAATTTCTTAATTTGCATTTTGCACAATGTGTGAGTTAATGATGACACGGTTTTCAGTTATCCCTATAGCTTAGAATGAACACATTTAGTTTAATGATGCAAGTTGTTACCTCTTCAAAATTGATTTTTGTCCATTTTATTGCCTAAACAGGACTAGCTATCCTGAGTGGCAGAAGACATATGAAACCCTTTCTGAAATGGTGGTTCCAAGATCCACAAAGTGAGTAAAAGTCAATAATGATCTTTCACTATATTGATATTTCAATAGTGAAATATAGAATTTAGAAATTTGTGTTGCCTGTGTTGAAATCTTGACATAATTACGCTTTGCTTTTGGTGGACATGTAAACTTGGCAGACTGTGTCTATGGAAACCATGCCCCTCTCTCATTGCTGTCACACACAGTAATACAGGCATTGCAGTTAGTGCTGTCAATTATTAATTGAGAGTTTTTGTTTACACAATATATATGCGTGTACTGTGTGTATTTATTATGCATATATAAATGCACAGACAAACAGTATACATTTTGAAAATATTTAATCTGTTTATATTTACTGTTCATATTTACTGTATATTATTTATATTACAGCTAAATATAATAAATATCTAACGTATAAACATCATATATTTTT
>JAUMHG010000020.1:2235532-2251123 GCA_032359395.1 Enteromius anoplus
TATATAAACACACATAATAAATACACACAGAACATATAGATGTATTATGCAAACGAAGACATTTTTTTTGAATGCATTTAATCATGATTAATGGTTTGACAGCACTAATTAAATGTTATATTGTTGCTTACAAATTACTTTAATGTTGTAATAATATAATAACACATTATATCATATCACATGCTTTTGTTGAATCTGAAGGGTAATACACATCACTATGACTGTCCTTATTTAAACTGTATCACTGTGATCTTCATTAAATTAAAATTTCTTTCAATTATGGAGCAGTGCAAGTAGACACATGTTCACGCGTCCTGCTTGGCGCTGATGTATGTTTTGTGTTTCTCGCCAGGCCTGCCTCTGGACCTCCTCCGCTGTGAAAGCCTGTTGGGATTGGACCCTGCCACCTGCAGCCGTGTGTTGAACAAGAACTACAAACTGCTAGTTTCCATGGCGCCACTCAGCAACGAGATCCGGCCAATCAGCAGCTGCACGCCTCAGGTAGCCCAGGAGACTGTAGTCAGACCCGTATAGAGAGGGATGTGTGAACGCTGGGAGTTACGAGACACACTGTGCGCTCTGTGAGCAGTCAGATCCTTGTCCTCTTGAGAGTATCATAAAAGCTAAATAGGTCTTTCTTTGCCTCCGGGGTTCTTTATAAAAGTTGCACCATGTACAAAAACGCTACCCACCAACTACAACTCTGCATTTCCATAATGATCTATTACATGCTGTTTAGATGTCTTTTACAAATAAGGTCAACATTTGCCCTGGGGGGGAAGTTACGGTGTGCATTTAGAATGGAAGTTCGATTCGTTACACTTCATTACATGTTTTGTCACTAGGAGCTGCTGTTTGGAAGTTAGAGTAGCTTCATATTATGTGTCTGATGTGTCTCTTCCAGCACATCGGTCCAGCCATTCCTGAGGTCAGCTCCATCTGGTTCAAACTGTATCTGTATTCTGTCACTGGTCAAGGCCCTCCATCACTTCTGTTGTCCAAAGGCTCCAGGCTCAGGAAGCTGCCAGAGATCTTCCAGGTCTGTTTCAGCATTAAAATTTTGATTTCATTTTTGTTTTGCACTTTAATTATTTTCTGTAATTCTGTTATAATACAGTTCCTAATACATCACATATTTCTTTAAATGTTTAAAAATATGATTTATTATATGCGTGTGTGTGTTTTCAGTTTTGTTTTTTACTGTTATTTTTCTTGCCCTACCAATATATCTATAAAAAATAAAAAGACTTAACTACAAAAATACAATAAATTACCCTACCTTGCAAAATTTTATTTGTCTTACGGTTTTTAAAATATTTTTAAAGAAGCCCATGTTTACCAAGGCTGCATTAATTAAAACTCTTTTCTATTTTAATATAGTTTTAAGTGTAATTTATTCTAATTTTGTCCAGTCTTAAGTGTCAAATGATTCTTCAAAAGTCACTGTAATATGCATTCTGACTGAAAAAAACAAAACAAAAAAAAGAATAAAAAATAAAAACCCTGCTGTCCCCAAAAATTTGAACAGCAGTATAGGCATTATAAACATGCTAAGTATTCTGTTATTAGAATATAATTGTACTTAATAAATATTACAGAGGCATTACATTATAACATAAATATTTATTTATATTAAATAAATATTATATATATAGACTTTTTATTTATACACTTTTTGACAAGTAAAATAACTTTTATATAATTGTTTAATATGTTACTAAGGCCTATGACCGACTGCTTATTACATCATGGGGTCATGACCCTGGGGTTGTCCCAACATCCAACGTGCTAACAATGCTGAATGATGCCCTCACCCACTCTGCTGTGCTCATCCAGGTAATAAAGGGAGACTCTGAAAATCCAAGGATTCTTATCTTACACATCTAATTTAATTTTAAAACCTTTAACAAAATCACTTTTCAGGGTCATGGAATGCATGGACACGGTGAAACCGTCCATGTCCCCTTCCCATTTGATGACGAAGACCTTAAAGCAGGTAGAGTCTTAGTGGTCTATGCATATTGTGGCCCAGGGCTTTTTAGGGTTACTGTAGATGTGTTAAGCACTCTGAACAGCCTAGTCTTTTTAACTGACCGCTCTGATTTGTGTTGCCTCTCCCAGAGTTCTCATATTCCAATATGTGTGCGCACAAAGCCCTCAAGATCCTGCGGGACAAAGTGGATCTGGAGCACCAGTGTGGCTACATCACCATGCTCAACCACAACAACAGACATCGCAGACGGCCCAGCGACGCTGACGGTGGGGCTAAGAGCCTCTTCTTAATTCCAATGGTCCATTTAATTAATCTCTGAAATGCCTGATAAGGACAGACCCTATACTGATCATTAGCCACTCCAGGCTGTATCGATAAGTGCTGCAATTAGATTAGAATGAGACAGCCGGTTCAAGCTTTTGCCAGTGTTTTTTTTTTATTAGAACTGGTTTCTAATTCAATTAATGTGTTAATTGCAGTCCACACGTTTGATTGCATCACTAATCAGAGTGAAACCTGAACGCTTAACTTCAGGGTCTCAAAGGAGCTTGAGATTCACTCTCTTTGCTTTCCTCACAGGAGACCCTGAGCTTAGCGGAGTGCTTGATGCCAACGGAAGCAATGAATCTTTTGAGCTGGTTACAGAGGAGAATAACGGGGATGGCAGCAAGAAACCGGGAACAGAAGGTAGGTGTTCTTTGACTAAGAGCAAGAACCAGCAGATTTTTTGGTAGAAAACATGCAGAGTAGAGTCAAACATGTTATGGGTACTGATAATCAATTAGGTCATGCGACTGAGTCCTGTTTGTTCACTCTTCCAGGGTCGTCCAGTGAGGATGAATGGGTTCCTCTAGAGCTTTGCTTTGGGATGCCTCTTTTTAGCTCGGAGTTAAACCGCAAAGTGTGTCAGAGGATCGTCTCTCACAAACTCTGCAGCAAAGACAGGTGACAACTTGAACTAATGTCCCCTTTTTTTTACTGTACATAAGAGTGTTTAAAAATACTGTGTTTGCAGACATGCACTGGCATATTGAGCTGCGATGAGCACCATAGCTTAATGTGCCAGTGCATGTCTGCAAATATTTCTAGCAATGCAAATTTGAATCCAGACCATTTTTATACTGATCCCATCATTTCCTGTCCTCTGTCCACTATCCTTATTAATAAATGTGGCGAAAGGCAGATAAACTTCCATTTTAAAGGTTTGGGGTTGGTAAGACATAAATAATATAATAAAATAATAAATATAATAATATAATAAAATAATAACAATAATAATATAATTAAATAATAAATACATAAAAATCATATTTAATATTATTCTTTAATATTGTTGTGAAATATTGTTATTCAAATAACTAATAATAATTTTCTATTGTAATATGTTATTGTCATATATAATAATTATGTGCATTAAAATTTAAAGCTGCAGTCTGTAACTTTAATTGGTTAAAAACAAAATAAATATTTGTGTAAGTACATTGCTTTAAATGTGACTGCGACTTTATATGTCAAGTTAATTATGTAGGATTTTGTACTTTTAAATACTAATGCATCCTTTTCCAGAAATTAAAACTAAATTTAATGTGTAATGAAATAATGAATCTGCTGTAATTAAGTGATTAACAATCATCTTTGTACAAATGATGGGTGGTTGATCTTTCATTATAATTAGACATGTTATAACATGCTAAAAATAAACATGTAAATAATCCTACACATAGAGTACCAATTCTATATATGTATACTCCAGTATAAAACTATAAATATTTCACCTTTGGCACATTTTATTATCATAGATGCCCCCCTACTACAGTGACAGATAACACTAAAATTGGTGGTGTGAGAAATCACACTTGTCTCTCTGATAGTCTGTGACTGACCTCTGTTTTTAATCAGAAGCAACTAAAAGTGTTAAGAAAAACGAAGCATATTTAAGCAGCGTTATGCATATTTCAATATGTTCGTTTACAATTTGTTAAAACTGGACTAAAGAATGAAGAACACGCTTGCTTTCTTTTGCAGTCTTCAAGAGTTACTACATTCCAGTCGAAAACTGGCATTAAAAGTTCTCAGTTTTGTTCATTCATTCCAGGTAAGTCTTCACTACAGGAACTTAAAGTGCCCCAATTATGGGTAATGAAATGTTGATATTTTGGTTTTGGGAGTCTCCAACAACAGGCCAGCATGCTTGCAAATTATAATATGTATTAATGGTTATCTTGATCTTAATCTGCGGTGATTGGTCAATGGGTCTCATTTTCATTTCATCGTGCCTGTAAGGTCTAATAAAGCATTGTTTAAGAGCGCAGTGCTGTTTTGTCTACACTATTACTGGGGAAACGGCTATTTTTATGCTCCAAAAGTGGTACCTAGTGACAAAAAATGAATTTGCCTTTTTTATTTAGACCAACACAAAAAGACCAACAAGTAGGCAGGCAATATGCTATTGTTTCAATGATTCAGAGTGGAATCTTTCTTTTGAGAGACAATAACTTCATGCACAGAGCCCTTTCAAACTTAGCAGGATTTTAAGTTATTCACCTAGAGCTGTGTTACACACTGCATGAAAAGTAGTTTTCAAAAATCCATAATAGGGGCACTTTTATGAAATCTTATAAAGTCATGGAAATTTCTATTGTGGATATATATTTTTCTAGTTATGCTTTGCTCTGAAATATTTCATCAGCTAGAAATTGCTCTATGAGAGTGCAATCTCTATAAAATTGGGCAAGAAGTGTGAGACCTATGGTATTTTTCACAGTCAGGTCAGGTGTTCTTTGTGTGTTGAGTTGACTATTTTTCTCTGTCTATCACAGGATGGAAAACAGCCCGCGGACCCTGACAGTGGGGTCTCGGGTCCCCTGAGTCAGCCCCCGGCAGAGTCTGGCGTCCCTCTCCCCGCAATCAACCTGCTCTTCGAGGACGGCGAGCTGAAGGAATGGAGCGGCCGAACACCGTCCTCCCTGCACATCTCTGCCCCACAGAGAGATCAGCCCACATAAAACACCATCCATAAAATAACCCTGTTCATATCCACACCGTATACCGCTTATGTCATGAGTTACCATGTTACCTGTAGCTCACGATCACAGCCATCAAGAGCTGCCTCCGCCATCCGTCATGCCTGGATGCGAGCGTCCAGAGTAAAGTCCCGACGGCATCCATCACACGTCCCTTTCACCCAATTACAAAATAGAAAATCTATTTACAAAAAACCTTTTAATGTGTATATAGACTTTGCTTGGAAAAACATAGGACCAATCCTGGGGTTAGATAAAGTCGCCCCTACTCGTATTACCATGTTTTGTGACCTGATGCATGATATCACTGCACAAAATCTCAAAAACTACTTGACTGAATCAGCAGGGTTTGAAAACAAAGTTGAGGTTTACGTTTTGCACAAAGCCTGTGGATAACATTCAGGTTTATAAAATTTTTCTTTGGAAATCAAGACCTTTGTTGGGACTTGATTACGGTTTATTAGTTAGTATTCCAGCTGGATATCACGTCCGTCTCAATTCTGCTTAGCAGAGGAGCTTTTCTGCTTCACTGAGACCAAAGACCAACTTGTTTTATGTTGATTTTTACTATTATTTTAATTTCCGCTGCCTTATTTGCTTTGTGCCCATTAGACTACAGTATCACCGAATGCGTTTATTCCACTAGGCCAGTTTGAACATGTAGTGACAACAAGGTCATCAATTATCCATCAGTACCTAGATGTTGAATATCAGTATAAGTTTAGAGTTTATTGTGCGAATATGCAGAAATACAGCATTAAAATCTCCCTCAGTGGCCTGATTTCCCCCCCTGCCTTTACTGAGGGTGCTGCCAGTGTTTCCCCAATCAAACCTAATGGTAGTGGTGTATGAAGACCGATTAGAGATCTTGGTGCTGCATGATGAGTGTGTAGAGTCGTTGTGTGTATTGTGCACCATCCTCTCCTCATCTCTTTATTTCCCCTTTCCATTCCTTCCTGCATTGATACGATCCAAAACAACACCGGCTCTGTGCCTGACCCTGTCACAGTGTTAGGGAAAAAAAAAAAGAACAATAGTTTTATAAAGTCACCCTGCATTTTAGGAACTCTCTGTTGTAGTGTACTTGATGGGACTGTAAACATGCTCTTGTAGTTAAATGGGTACAGAAGTTACATTTTCCCCATCCCATTCTCCAAAATATATGTCATAACAAATGAATATGTAAAAAGTATATGAAAGCACTAATAAATATGTTACAAAAACGCCCTTTGCAAGTGGAGTTTGTCATTTAAAAAGCTGTTTTCTTCAGGTTGTTGATGGGTCGGCTACAGACAGGCTGGCTCCCCGGTGACAGTAATTACTATAGCAACACAAATTCAGGGTGTCACCAGGGGGCACTGAGGCTCTGAATTGGGGCATCATGTCATCATAGGAATAACAAACCAAAAGATGATGATGCCTGTCAACAATTTGTATTGAGATGCTCTGCAGTTTTCTTTTTATAATATGTGTGAGGCCAGTGCATGTAGTGGTTTGACTTTCTTTCATTAATTTCATAATTAATCTTCTTGTAGCTTAATAATTAAAATTGGTTTTATCTGGAGGCTTGCTCTTCAAAACTAGGTCAGTGACTATAGACAGAAACTTTTAGTATTTCAAGAAATGTGTGTATTGGAGGAAATTTGACACAGCGGGTGGCTACCCTATTGTAGATGTGCTGCAGCATATGAAACTTTTACACCGAGAAATACAGACTTGTACAAAAGGAATATATCCTTCTACTTCGGTTTCTCTGTATTTTCAGCCTTTCATGTTTCTAAGCAGTGGATGTAGAAAAACAAAACTGCCATTATCCATGCGATTACATATCTTGATGTAATTTGTCATTTAATTATTTATTTAACAACTACAAATAAAGTTTATTACTGATTTTAGAGCACAGGATCCAAAAATGTATTGCCATATTTTCACACCTGTACCCAGATAGCAAATTCACACCAAAATTGATAACATACCAATCCACACCAACAGATTAAACCATTCTGCTTACTCTGCAGTTATATTGTCTGTCTTTAAATGCTCAAGCTACTTGAAGTGGAAAATCATACCATCATACTGAATATAAGTGTAATGTTAACTTTATCTAACAATTATTTATTTATTTTTTTAGAGTCATGAAATGTGAACTGAGAAACTAATAAAAAACTGTTAGATGTAAACTCAGAATTGCGTGTTTATATGTAGAAGAAAAGTCTTAATTGCAAGTTAAACCTGGCTTTCAAATTATCCTCCTACAGTGAGTAGTTTATTAAAATCTTAAGCCTTATTTGCATACAAATGTTAGAAATTTGCAAGTTTTCTTTCTTAAACTTTAGGTAAGCATTCAGCAGTTTTTGATTTGGGTATTGCATGCCTTTTGTTTACTTTGAGTATTTTTTTTACTTTACTATTTTGTAAGTTGTAGCCTAGTTATTAACTCAATTTTTATTATCACACAATTTATATATTTTGTTTGTTGTTTACAGCTGGCTAGTTCTTGTTGCTCCTCTAATATAACAAGAGCGGCCGCAGCAGGCTACTGTAAACAGGACATCCCTGGGTGAGCAGATTTAGCATATTAATAATTCCTAATGACGCCTGTCTAAACTGTTTTACACCGTGTTGTGCTTTTTCTGCGATGTCTCTTTAAATGAGGCAGCGTGTGTATTAAGTGTGGTTGGTTTTCTTCAGCTCTGCCTGTTAGTTCGCATAATATCTGATAAACCCGAGGTGCTGTTCCAAACACAGAACATTTTTCACAAGCATACAGAGCGCTTTACGTTTCTGGTAGGACGGAAATAACGTGTTTGCCGCTCTATTCGGAAACCGGAGCGACATACGTTTTATCAGAACGCCAGCGACGCTTTGAAGAACTTTCTGCTCGGAAACATCAGGTGTGATGGGATTACTAACAACACGAATCATTGGATATACAGACTGGATGTAACCTCTGACTTATCCCACACAATAACTTATACAAAGAGCTTTGTTTGTAATTGTGATGCGCGCGGATCTGGCATACTACGCAGCTTTAGTAAGCAACTATCGGCGCGGACGGAGCATCGCAGTGAATCTACTTCCAGATGTCCATCTCTCTCTGCTCTTAACAGGTGGAGCTCATTTCACTCCATCTGTCCGCTGCTGAAGTGGCATATATGGGCAACCAGGTTGACAAACTGTCACACCTAAGTTACGCCGAAGTTCCCACGACCGACCCTAACGGACTGGACACGGAGGAAGACGGCCCGCGGATCGGCGTCTCCTACATTTTCGCCACCGACGACGACGAACTGGACGATAACCATCACCAGCATGTCGATGGATCGGAGCAGAAGGAGGAAGAGAAGCACTACAACGAGCTGGACTGCGCGGTTTACCACCGAGACGAGTGCATTTATGAGAGAAGTAGCAACACTACGGAACTGGAGACGTTCAGCTCGGAGAATTTATTGCACAAATGTAAGCCCGGGGACGTGCTGGAGTTCGTGTCCGCCGGTCAGTACCCGCACTGGGCTGTGTACGTCGGGGACTTGCAGGTGGTGCACCTGCACCGGGCGGAGGTCAAGAATAGTTTTCTGACCGATGCTAGTCAGGGCAGGAGGGGCAGGATCGTAAACGAGCTGTACAAATTCAAGCCCCTCAGTCCTGACATGGTGGTGCAGAACGCGATGGAGCAGGTGGGCGCCAAAGACAGAGAGTTAAGTTGGAGAAATTCGGAGTGTTTCGCCGCGTGGTGCAAATTCGGTAAACGGGAGTTCAAGATGGGAGGGGAGATACGGATAGGAAAACAGCCGTACAGATTAAAGCTCCTCTTGCCTGACAAACAGTTTCATGTGCTGGAGTTTCAGAGTTTGGAGGATTTGATTATGGAGAAGAGGAGAAATGATCAGATCGGTAAAGCGGCAGTTTTACAGGAGTTGGCGCATCATTTGAGCAATAGCGGAAGTGAAGCGAACGTTCATTGACGTGCAACAGGTAGCGGAGATAAATGTATCCCAACATAACATGTGCGTGATTCTCACGAAACCCGTCCAGAAAATTCTCCTGCAGAGTTAAAAGAAACATATATATATATATATATATATATACAAATATTTTAGATTTTTTTATTATTTTTATTTTTTTTGTTTAAAGAAGATGACAGAACTGGGACAGATTATGATTGGTCAACAACGATACCGAACTAACTCTTCATTATATCACTGCGCCGCTCCCATAGCAGATGTTCGGTCACGTCAGGGACTACATCTTTCAGCGGAAGTATATAACTTAATGAATATAATAATAATTATTATTATAATAAATCGTTTACATAAAAAATGTGTCCTCGAATTTTTTTATTTGTTGCAAATGTCTTTATAAACACAATAAATCACTCTAGGCCATGCTGCGTTGAGAATCAGCTAAAGGGAATCAGTTAGTGTCCCAGTATTGACAATTTATAGCACATGATGGGTTTATTGGTTAAGATGTTCTGGATTGTAACTAATTGTGAAGCGTTCTTTTTCATAACAATTAAGCAAAAATGTTGTGTGGTGAATATATATATATATATATATATCTATATCACTGTAGACTAGTATCATCTTTAATTTCTGTTGAATAAATTAAAATGCATTGAAAATAATGGAAATAGCAAGCCTAAAAGTAAGCAGGCTGAATTATGGTAATGAGACTTGAGTGGTAAAACTTGCTAACTTGTCTTAAAATTAATGTTACGATTCAAAACATCTTAATCGTCATAAATGTAGGCTTCATTTACTTTTAGCAAATATATTTGTTCTCTTTATTTCGGGGCTTCGTGAGATTCATCAATATGTTGGGATCTGACATCACATATTATGATGACAAATTATGTTAATTTTCCTTCTGTTGGAAATCGAAATAATTTCACACCTAGTTAATAAATATTTTAAGTTGGTTGGTATTGTTTTTCAAATAGATTGCCTCTCAAGTTGTAAGCTATTGTCTATAATGTACAATCAGGCTCTCTGTGAGTTGCAAATTAGCCGTAAATCATCATATGTGGACCTTGCTTTGTAAAAGTTTTGGCACACATGAAGTTACAGCAAGTAAACAGTGACTGAATCCACCTGTTTACCTGCTCTCTCTAGTATATTTCTGTGTTCATCATCACACAATCTGAGAACATGTCTGACCCCACATCTTGCTGTATATGGTGTATTTATTTCAGTATGTAGTGTTGTGTATTTTTGCGATTTTGGAGTTCCTACAGTTAAGTAAGTGGAATTCACTGTTGTAAATATAGCAATATAGCTGTACATGTGCATCTGGTGCAAATCAATCCACTGAATTTTATACCCTTTGATCAAACTACTGACCTCCAGACAGATGTTTGGCAGGAAGCAGGGGAAAGAAATGATTGGTAGTGATTTTGAAACTGATACTTGAAGGTAAAAACTTTTGACATTAGTATTCACATTCTTCCAGAACGAGGAAAGTTGCACCTGATTCATACAAGAAAAGTGCTTTACATCTCCGGGTTATGGTTTCTAGTCAGTTTATCCAAACTGATAATGTAATGTTAAGCAAAGGATGCTGCTCTGTAGTTTAATCCCTTTACATTGTCGCAGTGACAGCGGATCCCTTTAATGAGACTGCAGTGTAAAAATCCTGACAGCACTCATTGGTTAGAAAAGGATGGATACGAGTCAAATTTTTTCGCTATATATTTTATATACACACACATATATATATATATATATATAGCCTTTTTTATTCCTAGACTCCAGATAATATGGTGGAGTTGGAAAGCTACAGATGAAAACATGAGCTTGTTTTTTCAAATCTGATTTAAATCATTTGATGTAGTGTTCCAATATTCAGAATACGCTTTAATCCTGAGCCTCTTCAATGGCGTGCAAACTCTCCAGGACTTTCATTTGCAAGGCTACCAAAGTTGGCTTACCCTCTAATTGTCCTCCCACTTGTGAATTTTAATACAATTTTTCTCTGAGTGTGTGAATTTAATTTGATGATGTAAAGCCGTAGAAAAGAATCTCAAAGCCACAGTTTGCCAACACTTGGTAAAATAAATTTACCAAAGGCCAAGGCATAAAATGGCACGTATGTAATAATTTATTAATCTCTGCTTTGGAACTCTAAAATAAGAGCCCTAACAAAAGCTGCAGGCGGTATAGTTCATAGCCATTCAGTCATGAGACTATGAAGCAAATGCTTCATCCAAAATAGACTTTAACCTCAAACTCTGCCTATGGGAAAACATCAGGTGTTCGAAGGGTCGAAACACAATGTCACAGAAACTTGGTGTGACTTATCTCTCTGAACAGGACCCATGCCTTTGAGATATGCCACAGATGACGTGTTTTGTAACAGGAGGAAAGGGTGTTTTATGATTTGAGCCCAATCGCACTGCCACAGGGCCACTCTGAGTAAACACGGGATGCTGGGAAACAGGGAAGTAATTACAACTGCCATACTGTGAGTGAGTAATGGCTGCCCACAATGGCAACAAGACAGTCTTTGTGAATCATTGGAAAGCCAACACTCTTGCCAGCTTGAGACAACAGCCCCCTAATGAGCACTTAGTCTGTGATGTTTTGAATGCGATCTGACTCCGTGACATTGCTCTTTGTGCTGTGAGAGCAGGTCTCTGCCCCGTTCCTTCAGCTGAGCTGTGTATAGTTAGCAGTTTCCGCCATAGAGCTGTTTTTGGTTTGTTGTGCAAAAACGCTGCATAGAATTAGTATGAGAAATTCCTGAGGGAACCCATGGCAACCTCCGGGGTTAGGCAACACACTGACCTCTTAATTAAACAGTTCTGTTGGTTTGAACTATGCAAGTATAATAATAATCCGTGGATACTGAAGGGGACTTTCATGTTTCACCGAGATCTTTGAAATATTATTAAATGAAAATGTTTTTTTAAAAGGTTCCAACCAGTGACATTAATCAGATCCATACCTCCATATATTCTCTAAACAAATATCTAAACAAGTAATAACAATAAAAGTAATAATTCAATAATTGTTAGCAATGGTTATATATGTTATATAATGGCATGAATTCTCGAATTGAGACAAGTTACAAAAATTCAAAAATGAAAATAATAAAATATAAAATAAGTAATCCAGTAATGTCTTTCAGATTTGAGTGTATTCACTACTGATTAGATTTTCTAAATCAAACTTAATAATTAAAAATGAGTAATTATGCTACATTCTTCAAGTACTTTTTGTAGCTGAATAGATTTCCTAGTATTTAATCATTTATTTATCAGTGTAATCTAATATCAATAAATGAAAATTAAAATAATTAGAACTGTGACATTCATTAGATCCCAGTGTCATTATTGTTGCTGCAGAAATTCTCTAACTCATAAAATAAATAAATAAAAATAAATTATGGAAACAATTTAAAAAAGAGTATTAAAGCCATTGACTCTCAGTGCTCTTATTGTAGCTGCATACACTCCCAAATAAGAAAAATTAATTAATTAAAAAGAAAAAAATGATAAATATTTAAAAATAATAGTTCTTATAGCTGAGAATTATAGCTGCACACATTTCTAAATTAAAGTCACATTAAAAAAATATTAAGGAAGAAAGAAAAATCTAATTATTTTAAAAAGAGATATCAACCATAAAAACCCTAATAAACAGATAAATCAAAACGTGTAGTCCGGTGACCACAAACCCAGTGTCCTTATCATAGCTGCATGGTTTCTGGCAGACCTTTACTTCAGATGACCTGGGTTGAGGTGAACTTGTGAAGCTCATTTGTCAGTGCTTAAATCAACTTTGTCAAACGAGCTTATTTAACCACAGCAAAATCTTTTCCTTGCTTATCATTATCTCATTACTCTTCATACCTGAGTCATTATGCAAATCCCATTTATGCTGTAATGTCTCAAGCGTTCGATAGCCTTTCATAATAACAATTAATTAATATTATAAATGTAGTCACAGTTTTCTTGCAAATTACCATGCAAGTTAAGAGCGTGTCCTTTAATGATATACCTTTGATATCCTTAGGGCTTTACAAAATGTCTTTTAAAGGCATGTTTAAATTATGCTAATATTTCAGTGAGATTAAGCCACAACCATCCTTTTAACGCTTGCAGTAGTGACACTATACAAGGCCTCTATTTCACAAGACATAAAAGGCTACAGCAAATTTAGTTTAAACTGCAATAACAAGCAGGAAGGAAGTTACTTGCAGTTTATTTGTTTTTTTCACTTTTACTGATGGGTCTTCCTGTTGCAATCCGCTGCATGTGTACTGTAGTTTCATGCTACGTCATCTGGGGGAAGTTTTTTTTTTTCCTTTTTAAAGTTGCAGTCCGTAACTTTTTTGTATTTAAATTTTACCAAATTAACAGCGTGAATCAATTTCCCTAACCGTGTTTTTTTTTTGTTGCAAAATTAAGCCGGCCCACCTGTAAGAAGTATTTGCATTCGGATTATTTAGACTGGTTCGGTAGGTAGTAGCCCTGCGTGATTCATTGTAACAGAGAGAAGTAGCTCCGGCTTCGATGTTCTTCCGCAAGATGCACACAGTTCTGTTTATTTACTGCTAGTGTGCCAAAAGTTACGGACTTTAAACTTTAAACAAGCATTTAAATACAATATCTCGACAGAAAATGCACCCCCTCCTCATTTCCATTTAAATTTCCTCCGCCAACAAAATATTTGTGAATCAAAAAGAAATATTCATTGATGTCTCTGAAATTAAAAAGATATTTCCCACTACAAAGGTGCCTTTCCTTTTAAGCTTCTTGGGTTTGTTTGAATGTTCCACGTTTACATTAGGAAGTTTGTACCTGTTCTTCAATGCAAATTAGTTCTGCTAGATTAGACAGCAATTGTGGAGTCTACCAAACATTTCCGATTGGATTGAAGGCTGGCTCTGTAGCTGCAGCAGTTCCAAGTCACCCTTTTGATCCTTTTTGTTATCTGCTTTGTGTCAATGTCCTGATGGAAAATCAATCTTCACCATGTGGATCTCTGGCTAACTGAAACAGGTTCTCCAAGGTAAAAATCCCCACAGCATGGCACTGTGAAGTGTATTTGGTTTGCGCTAGGCGCTCTCAGGACAAAGGGCTTAATTTTAGTCTCATCAGTCCACAAATTGTTCCTCAGAAGGTGTCAGATGTTCTCAAACTCTAGGCTTGATTTTTATGTTGGTCAGAAGTGTATACCTTTTGGCCCCTCTCGGAGTCATGATCTGTGAAGTTCTGTAGTGTGTGTTTCGATATGCGGTCTGTTTTTTACTATTTCTGCCAAAAAGACCTGGAGCTCTTCTTCTGGGGGTCGTAACCTGCCTCTTGGTCAAGTTAAATTTATAAGCCCCTTTTAAGCAATTGTTTTATTTGAGACCTTACACAGTCGGCAACATTGTGCATGTCTTCAGTAGACAGTACAGTGTTTAAAGGAGAAATATAAGTAATGGATTTTGATTCATGCAGAAAGTGACTTTCTATATGAGCGAGTCAAATCTTCAATTTAGACATTTCACAAAAACTGGTTCTTTTGAGTAGGGTTCAGTAATGTCCTTATGGCATTGCTTTGGGTACAGTCATCAGTAATTTCTGCACATTTGTCAGCTGCTCACTGGATGGAGTCATTGCAAATAAATGAGAACACTTCGTTAACTTAATAGATTCATTTGAAAACCACCAAAAAGAAATTGTATAACTTTTAAACCGATCTCTCAGCCATCACAAAACTTTGTACAGTAACATGCAGTTATTTCTTTTCCTTTAAAAGGTTTGTTGTAATTTTCAAAAACGACTGTTGCATCAGAAAGATAAGGCAAGACCTTTCTGAATGTTTTCAACGTTCCATACTATGTCCTAAAACAGCTTGTTAGCAAGAAGCCTCACTGTAATACCTAATGTTGTCTTGACTTAAACAATCAAGTAATGTTGACTAAACAATTTTTTACTAAACTAAATTTTACATTTTGGTCCCATTACTTAAATATACGAGTTAATTTAACTGAATTACCATCAAATAAACTTAAGATTTCAAGTGTTGTGAGCTAAACATCATGATTTAAATTCCTCCACGTCTGTTATATTTCACTAGCTTAATTCAATTGTTTAACATAGTCATCTTCAATGTTGAATTTTCAATATAACTGAACATCACATATGCATCAAGCTCTCGCTGGATCCGCTCCGATCAACGAGAGGAACGTCTGTATATCCTCAATAGACAACGAAACAGCCATTTTTGGTTGATACAAAAAGGTGTGTTTCTTCAAACAAAAAAGTTCGATCCTTCGCTGGCTGTGCTGATTTAAATGTAGCGGGTCTGTTGTGTCTTGTGTCGTAAGTTCAGTGACGCAGTAATGTTTCTCCGGCCAATCAGTGACCAGCAGAGTTTACATGTCACGTTTTGGTAACGGTACGGCTCGCTTGGAACCTAGGCTGAGGTGGTACTAAGGGTGCTTTCACACCTGCCTCATTTAGTTCGGTTGAATCGCAGTAGAGTTCGTTTTCCTACTTGGTGCAGTTCGTTTGGGCAGGTGTGAATGTAACAATCGCACCCGAGTGCGCACCAAAAGCGGACCAAAAAAGCGTACCGAGAC
>JAUMHG010000020.1:2251223-2274376 GCA_032359395.1 Enteromius anoplus
ATTTTGGATGTGTCATTATATATGTATTTTCTATACATTAAGTGCAAATAGCAGCTGCATTTTTTAATAAAAAATATAAAAAAACTTTAATACATTATATTGGAATAATAAGACCCTTACTAATCAAATTAAATCTGTATCCAGAAAATCCTTCTTTGCACTGGCTTGGTGGGACAAAATCAGCATCTGAAGTTGCATTTAGATGTTTAATGCAGCCCAGAGGTGGCATAGATGCCTAGCTGCATAAACAAGGTTATGAGATCATTGTTTCAAATGTAATATTTTGAATAGGCTATAATACAAAATGCTTAAAAAAATTTACTGAAACTGGTAACTAAAATCACCAATAGGCGATGAGCCAACAAATTATTAATTTAAGTCATTGAATCATTGCCTCAACTGATTCCTTCAAAAATGCAGATTCATTTAGTATGTGCAACATTTCTGCTGTGGCTTTGTTAGAACTATTTTTATATGCCCCAAGCCCTAATACATTTCTAAACCCTGAAGGTTTTGTGCACCCAAATATTTATCACTTAGTAGAAGTTTTGTTATCTAATAAATATTTAAAAATGAACAGTGGCGGTTTTACGCACGAGCGAACAGGGCAGCCGCCCAGGGCGGCATTTTTTCATGTCACGTGGGGAGCGGCACAAGTACTAATTGGGGAAAAACATCATCAGCGCCCCTAAGCGGTTTCTATTATCTATCATAGCCTATCTGTAACTACGGCGTTTAAATAGCCTAGTTTCAAATCTGGCCGTTAAAATAAAGTGTGTTACCATCATGGAAAAAGATGTGTAGGGTAGTCACTTGTTGATATTGCCGTGCATATTAGAGAAGCAGTTCAGTGTATGATTGAAAGTCGATAGAAGAGGTCTCTATTTTCTAATTGGACACATTAATAGTTCTACCGTGCATTGTCACACAAGTGGCTGTAGAATGAATGAGCACAAGAGTCGGGGGGTGCCGAGAGGGGGTCTCGCCCAGGGCGCAAATTCATGTAGAACCGCCACTGATAATGAAATATAATTACATTCTAAAATGATCATGTAAGTGGTGTTTTTTAAGTTGTTGTATGTATGGAATGCATTTTTAATGAATTAATTGATCCAATCATTGCCCCATTTACCTCTAAACATGTTCTTAAACTCCAAAGGTTTTGCCTGCTCTTCATTTTGAAAGGATTTGACTAATGGGATTGCTAAACATTGTCTCTTTGATGCCTAGGTCATGTAGTATCCCAAACTGTAGAGATATTACCTAGACTGGACATATCTATCTCAAGCATATCTTACCTTTGAGCATCAGAGTCAGTGGTGTCCTGTCCATGACCATCCATGCACAAGAAACCCTTAAAGCTCCCGGAGATGGGTATAGCAAACACTGAATTGATTTCCTCCAGATGTCCTTCTACATCCTGTCCCACCCAAACAAACGCTCAGCACAAAGGCAGAGGGACACAAAGCAGGGATCCTGCTTGTACTCCATTACACTGTCTATCCTCCCTGTTCTCTTGTGTTCTTCAGGTGTTGCCAAGCACACTCAGTTACTGTCTAGCTGTTACTTACTTTCTCCTGTTTTTGGGATGTGTTTTTGCTCAAATATATGGCCAAAAGATTCTTTACCCAAGCCTAATTTAGTTGGATTACATGGTTCACATGTAGAACTGAAATGAATGACACGCTATAGGGTTAGCATACTAAAAAATGTAACCCAACAAGAAATAAGCAATCATGTGTCTATGATGTTTGCAATTGGAAGTCATTTGTTTAGTAATTGTTCCTTGATTAAAGCAACATACAGCATATTTTTTTTATGCACAAAAGCCCACCCTGACAGCAGTACAAGCTCCACTCTTCACCACAGCATAACAGAAACTTGCCTAAATCCCAGCATAATAGAACATTAAACATAAACTAGTCTCAACCTCTTCTTCTTCCGAAACACAAAATAACAATTAACATCAACATTTACTCCATTTATGCTTTGCTTTGCTTTGCATGGAAATGGAAATCCCCTTCCCAGCTACATTAGCGCCAAAGAAAATTTTTAATGTAATACCAACGCAAATTTAAAAGTGTAGTTCACCCAAAAAAGAAATGTGAAAATGTACTCACCCTGAAGTCATTGCAGATTTCTTCATCAGTGCAGATTTGGAGAAATTGGATAATCTGCACTGAATGTGCACTTAATCAGAAATATGCATACTGTAGGTCAAGCACTGTTCATTAGCAAAAACATTTTTTTTTTCTGAGGTGAGAGGACAACAGAGGATAGACTTTTTTAATGGAGGAAGTGTTATTATGCACTGGTAAGTTACAATGGTAAGTTATAATTGATTTGTTTCTCATAAACACACAGCTTTTCACTTTACAATACATTATTGACTGGAGTCATGTAGATTGCTTAATGCTTTCCCTGACAGCAACATATATTTGGCCCACATCTGGCCCATGTGAAATCCATGCATATTTGCTTGCTGTCTGGCTTATAAGCAATTTGAACATTATGACGGCACCAATTTACAATTTGTATTTTATTTTTAATATTCCTTTTAGCAGATCCACCAATTAAATTTGCCAAAAGTTATGATAAAAGAATTATGTTAGATGAACCAGTGGATTTTTTGTGTGTTTTTAATCATATCAACTTGCTCAAAGGGACATTTCACTCTAAAATGACTCAATCTTATGTCGTTCCAAACCTGTAAGACCTTCATTCATCTTCAAAACACAGTAAAGGGGGTCATATGATATGAAGTTTTCATTTCTCTTTGGAGTGTTAGAAGCTGCATAGAAGCATAGATCCCCAAAGTTGCAAAGACAAGACATATTATTTATAAAAGATAAGACACATTGCATTACACCAAATACACAAAATAATGTTTTTAGCAAAGTCATATGACCCCTTTAATATTAAAATCTATTTTTGACATTTTGCCTTCATTACGATAGGACAGACAGGAAGCAACAATGTATCGTACTACTCTGCAGATTTTGCTGAGTTTGACATAGGTCAACTTCTTTGTTGACCCTGGGACAACATTGTGATTAACCAATCAGATTTGAATAACCAGTTTATAGTTTTTGCGAAGTGTAAGCTTACAGTCAGTGTTTGGTGCTTGTACTGTAAATAAGTGTCATTCATCTATTATTAAATCTGATTTTAGTCAATACTCATGAGTAAAGTTAGGTTTAGGTGTAGAGATATAGTCAAGACTAAATCTTCTGATTAAAACGTTGCTCCAATATCTTACTTTGTGTTCTGAAAATTAACAAAGGTCTTACAGGGTTTGGAACAACATGAGGGTGAGTAATTAATGAGGATGAGGTAAATAGGATACACTAGCTGTTTTACCTGAAGTTACTGTTTTTCCGGTACTGTCTAAATTGAATGAGTTTTAGCCTGCAACACTGTTGTACATATGCTAGCTCCAATAATACCGGAAAGAAAACTGGTTGCTATGCAATCGCTGTGGTGACTTGGGTTATTATCTCATCACAAATGTTTATGATCACGCAACAGTTGCTGCATCTTCACAATCAATCGACCACACAGACCCACTGGAATATGAAGAGATAATTATTAATGTTAAGAAGCTCTTTCATTTTAAATCATTAAAGTTAGAGATTTACGGCCTGTTGACAACACCCCTGTTAGCTTTGAAGAAATGCCTCTGATGTGAAATAACATTAGGCTGGTTGCATAGACAGTTACACATGAATATGAATGAAACTGCTTGTTACGACCTGAGATGCTCATTAAAAGGAAAGATTCCTTCGCTTGTTCACCCACTGAGTGTGTGGTCTGCTGCATTAATCACAGTGCCGGTTGAAAAGAACATTTTTACATTTCAAATTTGCAGTTTTTCAAAGCAAGCTCTGTTTATAGGAAGTTTTACTGTCTTCTGTCAGTAGTCAGACAAATGAAGGATGCAGTATGACTCAAAATGACAAATTAATGTGAGGAATTCCATCCTACATGAGCTGCTTTGTCTCCATAGGCCGTCAAAACATAGTTTCAGAAGATTTTTCAATAGAAGAAATATTTTTTTTTATTTTTAACCATATTCACACCCGTGATGACCCAAGGGCCAGTTTTAATTCAGAATCTCAGCAGGATCTTTATGGAAAGCCATTGAAGTGACAATTGAATAACTGACAATGCTCTGAATCGAATGATCAATTCTCAATAACGCAGCTGGATGGTCAGTAAACACAAATTCCCAGTAGTCTCTGTTCAACATTGGCTTTATCATTGGCCAGTGAGCAACATCCCTTTGCTTTGATAACAGAAAGGGACGCTTGTGTATATGAGTGTGTTTGCCCTCAGACATATTGACACAAATGTACCATTTCCTGTCTTTGCTCGGTTGCCCAGTGTTTGTTCTTAATAAAGAAGGGACTCGCTCTATGGAAAGGTCAAGATTGCTTCTACTTCTTACACCAGCGGTTTCTGTTCTGTCTTAGCTAGCTGGGCTCAGAAAAGATGCTAATTCAGCCCCATTGGGCTTTTTGGGCTTCTTCCATCATTACATACTATATCTGTCATATATGAAATATACACCACTAGTGAAAATGCTTTATCCTGCATACAATTTCTTTATAAATCTTATAATCAATAGCATTTTAGCATGATTTGAGAATGTTCCTAAAAGCATTCTGTGTATCAGTGGAAGCAAGCACATCTGATTGTCTGTGTGAAGGTGTTCACAAGATTATTCATTTCATTAGTAAACTACAAATATGGCTTTTAAGTATTCATGCATTTTGTAAAAATTGTATTTACTTTTAAAAATACTACAATGCAAGAAATAATAATAAAGAAATTACAATTTAATTAATTTAGTATAAATAATATTTTCTTTTTTCTTTTTATATTCATTATTTATAATTTATACACACTAGTGTTAGTACAATATTTAATGTTTTGAAAAAGTCACCAAAGCTGCATTTATGAAAACGAAGAATACAGTGATGACTGTAATATTTGTAAAATATTATTACAATTTAAAATAATGTTTTTCCTTTTTACTACGTTTACTGCATTTTACATTACATTTATTCCTGTGATGGGAAAGCTGTATTTTCAGCAGTCATTGCTCCAGCTTAAGTGATTCTTCGGAAATTATTCTAAAATGCTGGTTTTGGTGTTCAGGAATCTTTTACTATTATTGTTGTTGTTAAAATCAATGTTAGAAACATTTGTGGTGCTTAATATTTTTGTGAAAACCCATATTCTTTGATGTATAGGAAGTTGAACATAACAGCATTTATTTGATGTATTTTCACTTATCAATTTAATGTATCATTAGTGAATGAAAATATACAGTTATTTGGAAAATATGGAAAAATAATATTAAATATAAATCTACAGGCTCTAGATAAACTCTAAACCCTAATTTCAGTCCAAAATTTGGTTTCAAAATATTGGACCCCACTGGCAGAGCAGAATAACATGTTTTAATTCAAACAAAGCATTAATACAAAATTTGTATAGATGTATGCATATATGCATCATTGTATCTGGATTAAGTACATTTGAATATTCTGCAGGAAAGCCAACAGTGTAATACAATGACCCACGGTGTTTCTTATCTGTAGCTCTTAAAGGTGTTCTAGAGATTTTGGAATGTGTAAATGAACTCTGCAGGTCTTTACAAGCCACCATCCAGTTACTCAGCATGGCTTGTTGTCCATGTATATACACATTAATTCAAACAGCCGATTGTTGGTGTTGACCTTTAGAAGTTCTCATGCGATGCCTGAGATTATTCATGGAGAGACATTCCATAAATGGGAACGTGATTGTGCATAATTAGATCATAATGGACACCGCGTGAGTCATCGGCAAACATCGGCATCATCTGTAATGGTTTTGTGTGCTACTTTTCTTTTATCAACACATTGCACAATAAGAATTCGAAACGAATTGTGCAGGAGTCAAGGAGATTAAAAGCGATGACACTAGTGGAAAAAAGCAGAGGCTCAGTATGAGGCCTCGCCCCCCTTCTCAGAAGGCTGCTATTTGCTCTGGGCAAATGGGCCACTTGCACAACTGTTCTACCAATGCTGTTCAAACGGCTTCTCACAACAACCTGCTGTAAACAAAAGGCACAAAAGCAAGCAGTGTCGGTTTGCAAAATCCACCCCCCGAGCCTTCAAACAGACCCTTTCTGCCCCTTTCCGCCACACTTACACAAGACCTTTTCAACCCCAGCCACTCTCTGATGCAAATAATAGATTAGAGCTGCAGCCTATGGAAACAGTCTAATTACGAAATAACGAAAGTTCAATGAAACCCATATAGTTGAACACACCATTGTCTTGCATAAGACAAATCTGTAAATTGTATAAGCTTTTCTTCTGTGAAATAGACTGGATACTGCTGGGGTAATATACTCTGGGTTTACACTGGTTTTAGATGTAATCCTCTACTGCTTTAACTCCAATCTAAAGGCTGGTGTGGTTTATGGGATTTGGGGGATAGTAAACCACATCCTTGAAGTTCATTCACCAGCTTGCCATGAGGCTTGCCTTGAACACGAAATAAAAGCATTTAGCAGAATGTGCAAGCTGCTTCTTTTATTTTTGAACAAACAGTGTTTTGTTTTTTTTTTGTTTTTTTTGGTGTGTTTCTTTAAGATGGCCTTTGGTGTGTTTCTTTAAGGCAAATATACACAAATGCCTATTTTAAACAGCTCATGATGCCAAGTTGCCTATATTTGCAGTGGGGTTGATTTTTTCCCCCTTTAGGGTTGAAGGTTTGACAGAAAAGTTTGTATTGAAATATCTTACTCTTTCTAACAGCAAAGATAAAACTGTGCTGAATGATGAGATGGCATGAGCTTTTATGTGTCTGTTTCCGCTACCATGGTAACAGTTTGACGGGTTTCTCAAGGATTGTTACAAATAAATAAAAAAGCATGTCATTTTTTAAAAGCATTTTCCATTCATTTAAGAAATGGTAATATTTCACACAAATATGAAAAAACTGTGTTTATGATCCCTACAATACACTGATTTTGGAAACACTTCATAATAAGATAACGTTTTTTAAATTTTATTTAACTAGCCTAAAAAAACAAACAATGAACTAACAATTAATCTTGATTCAGCATTTAACATTAATTCAAATGTTTTTTTATTTAATGGCTCAGAGTTAACATTAACACTGAACAGCTATATTTTATAACTAACATTAGCAAAAAATAATAAACACTTTAATACATATATTGGTCATAAAATAAGTAACTAATATGACTTTACAGTGTGACTTTAAAGTTGTGTGTAAAACATAATTTTGTATGTATTTTGGTGCTGAAATATTTTGAGTTGGGTTAGATTTGGGGCTAGTTTTGATTGCCCAGTGGGTTTGGTTTATTATGTAGATCTGGCAACCCTGGCATACAGCTATAAGCTATAGCAATAATCATCATTTGTGTGAAAACAAGAGTGGATATACAACCCACCGGTGTGTTTCCTGTGTTGATCATGAGCTGTTTTAAACTCAGGTCAGTCATTGGGGCGATTGTAAGCATAAACAGAGGCACGTTCCTGTTGATAAGGCCACCTCGCAACCAATGGAGAGGATGTTGTGCAATCAGTGAACTAAGCTAATTATCATGGGATCAAATAGTGGCTCCATGGAAACCTCTCCACTTTTTCCAAAACAAAGCGCGTGACTGTCTCTCTCATTCGTTCCTTTGAAACGGCCACCACTTGTTCGTCTCTGCCTACTGTTTATTTCCGATGACACATGGCCCAGCAGCCCATGTAAGGAGTTTCAGAAGCCATATGTTACTTGATAAGGAAATCTGGGCTTTTGCTGAAATGAAATAGGGCATTGCTTATCAAACAAGCAGTCTTCATGACATAAGTTTCATTAGTTTAATGGAAGTTTAATGAAAGCGCCATTAAACCATGTGAGAATATAAACACTTTAATGCAACATAAGACATTTTTCTTCAATGTTTCACCTGTGGAAATGCTATGTTTCTGTGGCTCCATCACAAAGTTGGCACGTTTGATGGAAAAAGAGAAAATGTGCTTGGCTGACAACATGTGTGGTCATAAAGAGTTGGGACACATTCCTCTTTGTTGTAAAAAATCCTATGGGATTATCCCAATTAGCGGGCTGTTCCCAGACATTAGTAAAACCACTGGCTCCATACTGTGGGTAATGAATTGCTCTCATATCGCAGGCTATAGCTCAATCATGCACCCAGTCTACGTTTTCGCATGTCGTATAATTCAAACAAGGAGGATTTATACCAATAAGGTCAAGAGCTTCGATGGTTCTTCAGGGGGTTGACAGGCCCCTGCGGGTCTGGCATCATGCCCTATGACCTCGTGAGAATTTCCTGAACCCCTACACCTTTTAATCTGACTTTAAAATGTTACCCAAATGGTACTTTATAGTGGAAGAAGGTTCTTTAGATCACTGAAATCGGTACCTTTATTTTTAAGAGTACATGGAAAAAAATTTCCTTGCAGAGTCTGTTTGAAAAAAACATCAGGTTTTTATTTAGCTTACACTTTTCCAGACGATCTGAAGCAGTGTAGGTGTGTGTCACGTACTCAACCAGACTCGACAGTTTCAAGTATCACTTTTAATCAACATTTTTGAATCATGTCTCCATATTCTGTTCAGGGGGCGAAGCCACTCCTTATTGAGAGCAGAATGTATGGGTCTGGTGCTTCATACAACATACTTCTCCAATGAATCAGAGATGTATCTTGACACTGAAAAAAGAGGACGCTGCTGTAGAATGGCTGCTAAATTAAACCTGCTGCATATTTGAACACCAATAGGCTACTGGAATGTACATAGATATTTCTACAAACACACTAACCCAACCATGCGGATTTGCACATCCTCATTGCACAGCTGAGTGGGTCAGAGCCAGCAAAGACAGATGCCCGTTTTCTTTTCCGCCTGCTGTAGCTTATGACCCCAAGGCATCTCTGGCAGATTGTATCATCCTAGACTCAGATAAGCACTTGCGCAATATTATATGTGGCAGCAGTATGCTTTTGAAGGCGGATGTCGAAACCATTAACAAAAACAAGCAGAGTGACAGAACAAACCTGGAGTGCAGGTACTTCTACTCAGAACATAGTATATGGTTAACCAGTTTTTGCAGTCACTTGAATTATTTTGATGCGGAGCCAATAAAAAAGTCTGTTCATGTGAATCACAATAATTCTTGATAAGTCTCGACTTTCGACATGTTTCAACTGTTACTCGGTTCATTACACATAGTTCCAAAGAATATTGAAAGGGGGCAAATGCAATAGAATTTGTATTCACTTTCTAGGAATTTAAAAGAAAGACAACAAATTGCATTGCGGAAACCAAAAATATAAATTTTCATGTTTAAGTCAAATGACATTTAATTTTCTTTCCAAGATCATAGGAACCTCTGAAAGGGAAACACTTGATGAAAAGCTCCTGTTGTGCTATTAATGAAAAACCACCCTATCAATTTTAAAAATGTGTGTGTGTGTTATCTTTGAACATCCCAACTCAATCTTCTGGTGAAACATCAGACTTCTCTCTGGAAACATATGCAGAACCTTTCCCATCCAGTCTGCTTCTATCCCCATCCATCCAAAATTGATTGCAAGCTTGGATTGATTTTTAAATGCAATGCCATCTCAATATGCAATCAACAACCAATCAGCAGAACCATGCCCTCGCCCTAAATCTTTTCCTTTTTCAATAATCCTCTATAATGTTTGTCATGCAGCACTGTAATTTAGAGATGATACATCAAAATCACGCCACTGCATCGGTCAAAGAGGGTTTTCGTGACAACCAAATCTCTGCATCTGCTTGATGGATGGAGAGAGTGTATATACTGGGGAACATTTACCCAGAGCCCGCAGCACCACTCTCTCTCTCCCCCTCTCTGACTCATGCTGTAGTTATGTTCTTTTTTTTTTTTTTACCGCTGCGAGGCAACCATCATGTTAATATTCAGTACAGTCAGGCGCTACAGCGCACACAAACACACTGGTTCCCATTATGGCCTCTATAAAGGATGAGTCATACGGGTGAGGAGGGAATCCTTTCCTCAGATATTGTCATTCTCAATGTCACTGAAAGAATGGCCACGTTATGCATCTGTCACGAAACGCCACGTATCCACACACCTGGAGACAAAGCCCTCGGACCATACAGTTCACAATCCATAGGTGCAGCTGAATTAAATGCTAAACACTGTGAATATCTTGTATAGATAATTCAGATGCATGAATGAAATCAAATAAATAGACAGGCAACTTTATGTAAAAAAAGCGTACTTGGTCCTTGGTTGATATAGTAATTTCATAAATATACATTTCAACAGTGTACAGTACATAGCATTTCAATGTTATTTATGTGTATTCGACAGTTTAGCTTCTAGTCATAATTACACCAGCAGTACTGGTTACTGTATCTGACTCATTCATGACTGACATAAAAGCTATGAGACACAATGATGCTGAACACAGGGTGGGTCAAGTTCCAGGGGTTCACTATTATTTGTGTGTGTGTATAAGGTGTAGTGAGTGTTTTGGTATGCACACTCTGTAAACAAAAGAACAAATAGACACTCAGACATTTGAGGTCCTTAAAATTGGCTATTATGCAAAAGCAAGAGCCAGCTTTATTGGTACACCAAAATGCTCTAAGGCACATTCTTAACAAATATATTGACCACAGAAACTGCTTGGCACTTTTTACCCACCCACACACACACACACACACAAAACAAACAAGTAATAATAAAAAAACATAATGGGAGTTTAAAAAATAATTTAAAAAATCCTGTACTCTCTTTGAAAGTGTTTTCAGTATGAATATAATTTTTATAGGATATGATTTACAAGAGCGCAAACATCTAACCATGCACTCACCTTTACCTAACAGAGCTATAATTACATGCCATTTGTTGCTGGTGATGCAAATTAGTTATAATATCACTCATCTCCATTCAAACACTCTTAAATACAGTTCAGGAATGTCACTGTCAGAAAATATTTGACGAAATGGCAAAGAAAATGTTTTAATGCTCATCATCTGTCACTTCCTCCAAATCCTCCTCATCTTCATCATCTTCCTCCTCATCCTCATCTTCTTCATCATCTCTTTTCCTTTGTCTGCTAGATGTTCTTGACTACACAGGAAAAAAAAATATTTCAGTTTTAGGACACAATACAAGGATAATGACTAAATATAAAATTATATTGGTAAAAGTAGAGAAGTCCATATCAGAAATATAAAAATAACAACACAGAGGATCAAAATCATTAGAACCACTTTAAGAATGATTTTTAACGAGTGATAAAAACATCAGAAGCCAATCAGAATCCACCCTTTAATGAGCATTAAAGAGCTTAAATTGGCAGAAGACGAAAATGCAGGACACTCTTAGAATAAATAGAGAATTATCTTCTCTAGGTGTGGATGTTAATACAGTTATGATTATTATTATGTTTACAGATAAAGTTCTTGTGTAAATGTCCAGGCTATTTTAGGTCAACATTGACTTCCATAGTATTTTCTTTTCCTACTATGGTGACCCAAAACAGTCTGGTTCTAAACTTTCTTCAAAATATCTTCCTTTGTGTTCAGCAAAACAAAGAACAGATTTGGAACTCTTAGAGGGTGAGTAAATGATGACAGAATTTTCCTTTTTGGGTAAACTATTCCTCTAAAAGGATAGGTCACCCAAAGAAATGTCTTAATTCATTTCCCCTCAGGTTGTTACCTATCAAAATTTCTTTCTTCTGCTAAAATCAAAAGAAGATATTTTGAAAAATGTGGGGAACCAAACTGTTTCTGGTCCTCATTAACTGATTAGGTATCATTACGACAAAAAATGAATTCTATTGAAGTAGAAGTTTTCTTTGTATCAGAAGCATTAACATCTAAAAATAGAAAGTCATTTTATCTGTATCATAAGATATGGGAAGGAACTAACCTGCATTGTTCCTGATTTACTCATTGATGTTCCAGTTCGATTTAAGGACAGTTTAGAATTGGCACGAACTATTTCTAATCGAGACTGGTAATCTGGAGGGTGCAGCGAGTTCCTGAACACCTGTCAAGACAAAAAAATGGATCTGTAGACTACTCTACTTATGGACCACCAAGAACCTAATGTCATCTCATCATCACTCACATACTAAAACATAATGAGTACAGCAGAGATACATTAAACAAGATACAATAACAAGAAAAATTAGTCAACACAAACTAGTACCACATACTGTGTTGTAGCAACAGAGAACAATGTCATTTAGACTGGGGAAAAACATTTACACACTCTGTCCTGGTGAGGGTGTGCCAATAAACATTGTCACCTCAACTTTATTAACTCCAGTTAAATATTACAGGAAGAATATTTATGACCTATCTCTATATGCTCTAACTGTGTCTTCATAAACCTGTCAACATGAGCCAATATATGACTATTACCACTTTACACATCCAATTAAAGGCAAAGTTCAGAGAAGGACGAGGAAACATATCCCAGAAAATCCCCAATGAAATAATATTCATGTGATCTTCTTACCCGGCAAGTCAAGAAAATATTAACAAAGTTGAGAAAAAAAAACGATTTGACACGCCAAACTATAAATTCATAAATAAATGCATTAGGCAGTGCGAACATTCCACAGCTGACTGAACATCATTTGCACGATGCCTCTATGGTTCTTTTAGCATCAGGACTGCAGGAGGCCTTATACCCCAGCAACCACAGTTTTCATCATTATGACAGCAGGGGGATCTCAGGAGGAGGAAGAATATAATTTGATTAGACATTAAGACAGACAAGCTCCAACCAGCAGGACTGCCAGAGCAGCGGTGCTGGTGCAGAGCACTCACCTCAAGGTCTTCTTCCTCATCGACATTCTGAATGTGCTGGTAGGCAGTTGTGTAAATTTCCAAAGCCTTGGCATGGAATGCCATCTCCACTGTTACAAATTCACCGAGAATTTTCTGCATCGGACATGAGACATCGGAATCATTCTAAATAACAATTTCTGTGAAGCAGCTTTGGAGGATTTGATGCTTGGAAGAGTGCAATTGTCTTACTCCCTCTTATTCCCACTTTGATAAAAAATATACTAAAATAATAATACTTTAAAATTATATTACAATTTAAAAGAACTATTTACTTTTTGAATATATTTTTAAATGTAACTTATTTCTGTGAGGGCAAAGCTGAATTTTCAGCATCATTACTCTATTCTTCAGCATCTTAAGTGTACATTTTTGAGATTTAATATAATATAAGATTTGAATAAATACGCTTTCTATGGTTTGTTAGTGTCGGACAATATTTGGCTGACTATTTAAAAATCTGACACATATTTAGAAAATAACCTTTGAAATAGTCCAAATTATGTCCTTAGCAATACATATCACCAATCAAAAGTTAAGTTTTGATATATTTCTGGTAGGAAATTTACAACATATCTTCATGATCTTTACTTAATATTCAAATGAATTTTGGCATAAAAGAATGTCATTTTGATCCATAGAATGTATTTTTGGCTATTAGGAGTCCTACAAACATACCCATGCAACTTGAGACTTAATTTTGTGATCCAGGGATACAAATTGTTGCTAAAGAGACATTTCAATTCCAATTATCAATATTTTTTATCAATATTAAATATTATTAAAATATTATCAATATATTATTAATACATTATTAATATAATTCTCTTTTCTGAATTCTTTAATTAATAAAAAAATCTAAACTACTGCATTTATTTGAAAAAAAAAAAAATCTTGTGTATCATCGGAAATATCTTTACTGTCACAAAAAAAATAAATTCAGCAATAAAAAAGCTTTTGAATTAAATGTGGGTTTAGTTTTAAATACATAAATAGACTTTACATTATTTTTGTATAATCTACAGCAGCGGTTCTCAATCCTGGTCCCGCTCTGCATATTTTGCATGTCTCTCTTTGTTAACGCACCTGATTTTGATAATAAGCTCATTAGAAGAGAGCTCCGTGCATGAGCTGTGTTCCCAATCGACATGGTCCCTACACAGAGTCTGTTAAAGTTTACTTCACTTCAGACCAGGATTGAGAACCGCTGATCTACAGTATAATATTAAAGGTTGTTTAATCCATTCACAAAAACAAACTGATACTACTTATTAAATAAGCCATCGTGCAGTTTGAAGGACCTTGATATCACGAATCTTCTGCTTTTCAAAGTCATCTATTGTCTCCTCCAGCTGGCGAGTCGTGCGTGTGGCATCCATTGTGGCTCTCTGGAGTTCACTCTCAGCCTTTCGTGACACAACAGACAAAGAAATGTAAAGCACAAAATGATCTCAAGAAGCAGACATACAAGATTTGAGTCAGCTCACCAAAATGTTTTGAATTGAAAAAAATAAGACGACTTACATCAGACTGATTATTAATGACATATTAGTGCCAGACTGTTGGACCTACTTGGTTTCAATTAAATTAATTAAAAAAAGTAGTTTCAAGATGATATAACAGTTCGTTGCACACAAGTCCCACCTGTGACTGAGAGAGGCTGTTAAGGTAAATCTGTGATTGTAGTTTATAGTGTTAAAAAACTAAACAGATTTAATTCAAAACCTTGCTGTAACTATGTTTAAAAATATTTTAACTTGCAGAGGCAACTGGTCACATTTTCATACTAATGTACTATTCTGACATGATAATGTCTTATATTATCTCTACTTGGGGGATTTCTTGGCAAATAAATCATTTTGACAAATTAAACAGCATATCATACATTTAAATCTATTCATTTGTTTAAACTGATTGACAGCCTTAATCTACAGAGTAATGTGAGAACTGCTGCATGTAATGTAAAATGCATCAGACCTACTCTTTTGCTTAACAGTAGGATGTATTTTCAGTGAAAGAAGAAATAATAACATTGGACTATAGGATACAATAATCTGTCTGTCTGAGGGGTTCCTCTGCCTCATCCTTTCAAGCTGCTGCATCTGCTTGGCCTCTCTGTTCCGTGCAATCTGCGTCTGCTTCAGGTCCTCCTGTAAATAGATTTGATGAAATCACAAAAAGAGCACACTGGTTCTCAGGTTTAGACCTATGACAACAGTCACTGTACATCATGCATACTCAGAATGTGATGCAATGCTGCCCTCATGAGATCACTGGGAGAAGGTCATTTGTATATTTGAACGATAAAGTATAAATCCCTTTATAGCTAATAGAGAAAAATCGTACCCTTTTTGTTTTGACAATATTTCCATATGCTTTCAAAGGCTCTATGACTTTCACTTCCAGCCTCTCCACCTGTGAACAACAGTGTGTGTTTGTATATTGGTAGGAAACACAAATATGCTGAAGTATGTTTTCATGGTTTTTAACACACTTCTGCTTGTCGATAGTCCTGAATCTTGGCAAGCTGGTCTGCAAAACTCTTCAATCCAAGTTTCAGGTTTGGTGTCTCAGTGTCAGCATAAATGCCAACTTCTTTAACCAGAAGGTCGGCTTTGTCCCGCAGTCGTGCAGTTTTACGGACGTAAGCAGCAAACATTTGGCAGAGATCTCCAAAGTGCTTTTCTACATTTGTGATGTTCTCTTGGATCTGCTTGGTCTGGGTGTCTCTGTAATGTGCAACAAAGAAAAATGTATATTATCTCAGATATTGTTCATATAAATTACACTACAGGTTTTGCCTTCTTTCAGCATGTTAAAAGGGTTAAATGTCAGATTTGTTGTGCAATAGAGGTACAGTCATTTATTACAAGAATATCATTATTTATATTCCTTCAGGTAAGTGTTATTTTAAAAAATGCAGATTTATGTCGCATTAAAAATCAACAACAAACTAATAATTGAGTAATTAAACTTTAATTGTGTCACGCTTTACATGTAGCATCTTTTATCCTCTATTATACTGTTAGCTAACGTTATTTTACATCTCGGTTGCACAGGTAATTACACAGACAATTACGCAGTTTCTTTTTTGATATATTGATAGAAGTTCTGCTTATGTATTTACAGTCAATGCTATTATAAAATACGCGCTAGCTGATGAACAAACGTTACTGCTTATTTCATTTAGCTTAACGTTAGCTGGCTAATGCTAGCTAGCTTCCCAACATTCAAAACAAATCTTGAGAACTTTTACCTCGCTCGTGCATCAGGAGTGCGGCTCATGTTGACTATAAACCAGTATATATGTGTTAGTTAAAAGTAAAATATCAAGCTATATGAATCTGGACGTATTTTAAAAAAAGAAGCTAAAAACAGTGTTGTGTCTATTCTCTGTGCTAACGCTGCAGCAGGAAACCTGGAAGAACGCCGTCCCGTTACCATGGAGCTAAAGATGCGCCCTCTACAGGTAAATAAAGGAAAAACATAACAATATTGCTCAAGTCAATGCAGTTTTAATAATGGGTAAATAATGCGAATAGTTTAAGTCTAGATAGGCTAATGAAATGGCCTAAATCGGGCAAAGATAAAACGTCTGCAGAAATAATAGGTTATAATGTAATATTTAATGAAAATAATGTAATAAAATATGATACAACAACAACAACTTTTCCCTTAACAGTTCCATCCCCAACACCAAATAGAGGTTTTATAAATGTATTTATGAATGTAAAATTAGCAGACGTTTATATATTTCATAATACAATAATTAAAAATGTTTATTTAGGAGGTATATAGGCTACACTATGATGTGACAATGTTCATTCTTTCAGGTTTTAGAATTTTAAGCTGAAAAGTTAATTATGAAAATGACCATAACCTATTTATTGGCATCTCCTACCTAATTACATGTTTATTGTATTGCCCTCTGTAAAAAAATAAAATAAAAAAAATTATTATGTCTACAGCATGAAAGCGCAACATCATCTGCTGGATTTGCATTCCTTTTTACTATGAATAAAGCAATTTGACTTTAATTCCCCTCTTAACATACACATATGGCATACTTTAGCAATTTTATTGGGTTTGTAACATTGCCAAAAGCAGACTTCATGATCATTGAAAGTAATGGGAATTCATTGTGATGCGCTCATGAATGTCACCAGCTGCTGTGTCTGCGCCTCTGTGGAGAATGTCCAAAAACCTTCATTATCATGCTTAATCATCCATGGAATTGATCCCACTGTAACAGATTGCCTGTGTAAAACACATTGCGCTTCGATGTGTGCACTGTGCATTGAGTCCTATTTAAGAAGTCTAAAGCCCTAAAACGGTCACTTACATTGTTTTTAATCACTGGCTGTTTACACAGACACTAATATTATGCTTTGGTTAAGTTCTGGCTTTGAATGTCAAATAAACATATTAGCATGAGTGTCAAGAGAGCTAGAAAACCTAATATTCTGGTTTTATAGAAATTTGAATCTAACAGGAATTTGATGTTATACATAAAAGCATATAAAAACATGTGGCCACCGTACATCAATTGTAACTGCACATCCATTTAGGCCTATATCTGAGTGTGTCTAAATAGCGTAGTGAATAGTTCAACCACATTTTTTCAGGTAAGCTATTGTATGCATTTTTCATTAATGAAGCTAATTTAGAGGCCAGTATTTTTTTCTTAATAATATTTAATAAACAAATACCCATTACATAGAGTGACTATTTTCAGTCGATTAGCTTTAAAGAATCGGTCGAGAAGATCCGAGTCATCCGAGTCATCGATCACAAACGACTCACTCATTTAACTGAATCATCTGGGAGTTTCTCCAAACTGCATAGATACATGTTTTCTGCAGTGCTTTCAGTGTTTAAGACTTTCAGCACAGTGTGTGAATACACGTATACTGCAGGTAAGTGACAGCAGAAGGTGTTTATGGAAGAAACTGCCTTTAACACTCCACTTCCTTTTGTGATTAGGCTAATTTTAAAATGATTGCTTAAAAAGATGCTCATATTTAAACCTATAAACTTTGTTAAATCATAACGACAGAATTTTAGTCATAATAGCTAAAATATATATGAGATTTTAAGAAACATAACTTATCAAAATATGTTCCAACTAAATAATATAGAAATGAATGGTACAGTTTTAGTCTCCGCAGATGAGTGCAGTAACATGTATTTTCCACTAGATGGCGGCCAATATCTTTCTTACCGTTCGGATCAACTTGCATTTTTCTTAAAGTTGCCTTTTCTAAGATAGATGTATGTAGGCTACAGATGACGTCTGCTGTGATACATATGTGATAGTTTCTGTATGAGTGCATGTAATAAATGAAATGGGATTAGATTGCAGTCGGTGGTGTTAGAATTAAAGTGTACACTCCTGCTTGTGATTCACATTCATATGAAGTGAGGAACGAACAGATGCTTAGAGCGCAGCTTTCTTCTTCTTCTTCCCCCTTAGATTTTCAGTCTTCACCTTGTGGAAGTTGCCCTCAGCCCAAAAATACTGCATTGTTTGTCTGGTGTATTCATTTGTTCTGGAAGATTGTGTCCTCTTAGAGACAGAGTCTGACTTTCTTAAGGAACAGATGGTGTTATTACAAAAACACCAATTAGCGGGAAGTGGGTTGCATCAACACAGCTCTCTGAGCTTCGTGTTGGTGGCCGTCTGTTCCGCGCTGACAGGTTATGTCAGAAAGAAGTGTTCCCGCTGAACAGATTGGGAATGACATATGTCAGGAGCCTTGGCAGTCTAGGGCCCAGCGAGAGAGGTATCGAGGCCTTTGAGCATTGCTCCTCTTGCCTGCAGGTGAGACCTCATCAGTGTTGTGCTCTCTAAGGGTGTCAAGTCATCTCTACGGTCCCTGCACCACACCAATCACCGGCAGCAGTGTGTCCGCACGCCTGCCTGCTTCTGTCATTATGTGCTCTGTGGTGTCTGACAGCAGCTACGTGAAATTAGAGCAAAACCTTCTGCTGATTACTACTTCATTCTGCTCTCATTTAAAATGCACGGCCCACCTTATGCTCATGCATTCGGCCTGCGTGATGTCAGTTTATCTGGATGAATGCAATAGTTTCATTAACATGCAAGCAATACCCTCTGAGAAATCATTTCATCATTGTGTTTATTTGAATCTGGCTCGTATTTCGATTGCACAGCGGTCCCAAGATATCTTCTTTGACGTCTTTAAATGTAATGCATCTCTTTTTAAAGTCTGTTGTGTGGTGTACCAATAAGCTTTTTATGACGCTTTTTGAGCAAAAAAACCCAAATTTATTACACAGTTGTTGTCAGATTTCATTAGTGATTTCAAATATGAAATTTAATCATAAGCTTAGTAAACAGTTTTGGAGAATTTGATGTTTTCCCAGTCAAAGAGATGGGAGCTGCACTTGGAAGCCCGAGAGGTGTTTCAAAGATGGCTGCCGAGTGACAAGACTTGTCTTAAAGAGACGTTGGGTGTACTTAGATCTGAATAATGCCTACATAATGTTGAGATGCATCTGCATCAACTGAAAGGGGGAGACCAGGGAGATCGGGGCAAGTTGTCACATCACTTTTACTCCTCTTTTTTGAATTAAATTTAAAGACACGCCTATAAAAAATGTATTGGACACTTTTCATCATTACTGCCCAGGATAAAAGATTCAGTTCAATAAACACAAGTTGAGCAGTTGTTGTGGCCAATAAGTGGTGTAAATAGGGAACACAAAAATATGGACCCACACATGGATAATTCAAATAGGAAATATTATATTTCAATCAGTGCTTTTTGTGATAGTGTTCACTCACAAAAACATTACAGTATAGTTGTTTTCCACTCATATTATTTTTCATTTGCTCACATACATGTACATGAATCTTGAATTTAAAAAAATGAATGCAACATCTAAAACTTTTGCTTGAGATTGAGGATTTGACATATAATATTTAATATGGCATCACTATACTCAGGGGCTCTGTCCGAACTGATAACTAAAAATGTAATACTTAAAAAAATACCCAATTTTTTTCAAATAAAATACCTGAATGTTAAAGAAAACAATTTAAGTTTGGCCGTAATCATCCTAAAAACACATTTTAAGCTTATCCACTGTGATAAAAAAAAAAATTGAGATTCGAAACCTTGTATTTACTTTATCACCCTGGTGACAGCTTCTCCATATGTGATACTTAGCCCCAGTCATATATATATCGTAGCATGCATATAATGCACTCTTAATAGCTTTTGAGACATAGCATGGCATGTACAGTATCATGTGCTCTTATTGGCACTTGTGTGCATTACTGTAAGTAGCTGAGGTATAAGAAAGTGCCTGTTAAGGACATAAATGTGCAGACAAATTAACAACTGCGCTGATTTGAATCAGCCATGTAATTTTCCTCCATACCCTTAAAATTGATTGTACCTTTAAACCCACTCCACAGAAGTATCATGCATGTATAATTTATTTATCTGTCCCACATTTAATATTAATAGCAATCTTTATTGTGCTCCGGCGTTCTTTGTGCCAGATTCCCCACCCTGTACTTTTACCTTAATGCAGTCCTCTGAGTGTGTGATGCTGCCAGACTGCGGCCATCACACACACGCAAACAGCTGAGTACATCTTTACTGCACGTTAACCTCTTAGCTGTAATAGACTACCCCTCCTAAACACACAATATCTATCACGTCCCTAGAGAGGCCGATTTGGAGTGCTTCCAGAACTTCTTGCTTTACTGGCTAATTGAGGATGACTTCAGACTCCAGAAACACTTCACTGTCCTGTGAGGTTTGTGTGTGTGTGTGAGATACAGTGGCATGAGCAATAGATCGAAGGTGTTTTATAAGTCATCTTGAGACACATCATTTTGGCTGTATTTCTCTTTTGCATTGCAAAAACCGTCCTTATGTCATCAATATGCAAATGGATAAAATCGCCAAGAGTGCAGCTTTGTTTCCCTGAAGTGCATTCGCTAGAATCTGTTAGCATAATTGATTCTCAGCACTGCAATAAAACTGGTCATTTTGTGAGGCTTCTAAGCCCCTTGGGTATGCAGTAGGAGTTCATGGAGTAACTTCCAGCATTAATCATTAAGAAGTGTTCATGCCTGACAGACAGCTTTTGGCCTCCTGAGATGCACACTCACGCTACTATTCCAATAATTGATGTCTGTATAATAACAGGGCGACAGTGGTTCGATTGTCCATCGTCTTTTTTTTTTCAAATGTTTTCCAATAAAGACTGTCTTTTAAGGTTGGTTACTTCTAAAATGTACCCTTTTTTTTCAGTACTTGATATATTTGAGCCATCAGTTTAAATGCATGAAATGCATGCATGTAGTTACAACTTTAAAAGATATGTAATATGTGAAAACGGTATGTTGGCATTGTATCTATAATCTATTATACATTTTTATGTAAATTTATCAGTATTGGATATTGAATTGTTTATGCTAATTTAGTTTATTTTTACATTTAGATCATTTGCTCACCTAAAGTTAATCTTTGGAAACAGTCATCAGTTAATAAGAATAATAATATCTTTACCAAATCTTAAAATGACCATCATAATCATGCCTAAATTCACTTGTAGCATATATTGGTTTTTTTTTTTTTGTGTTTTATTTATTTAGAGGAAATAGCATAAATTATAATATCAGTAATTTATCAGGAAAACACACACACATATAACTATATGTACATGTCAAATACAATTTCAATATTGTGCATCCCTAAATAGTAATTAAATATTTGAACTTTTTTTGTGTTGAGACAGGCATTTAAATTTTTATTTAAGTATTAAAATTCCAAAACTCCAAAGTGCTTATCCTCTGTAGGATCACAGGACGTTATATAATTTTATCTTATATTTCATTACTGCTTGATAATTAGTATATTAAAATGAAACAAATTCTTTCAATAAAACCATTAAAGGCAGATGTGATTCTCTATATCTTCATGTGGGGGGTATGGTTGCATTTATTCCTGTTCTCCACAGAAAGACTGGAGGGAGATGGGGGTCCCAACGAAACCCATCTTTTATTTTCTAATTAAAATCCTACACTTTTTGCTCAGGCGCTCCACAACACCTCGACGGAGAGGGGAATTCATGATGTATTGCTGCCTTGCAAATAAAAACGGATCCATCACCTCCACCAGCCATAACCCAGATGGCCAGAAAATTGGCTTTGTGTAGAGATGTGGATTCAGGCATGAATATTAATAGAAGACAGATGTAAACGCATATTAATATCCTTTCACATTTAGGACAGCCTGAAAATTATAGTGCACTCACTTGGGGGAGAGGAAAAGGTTGCATCTGGAAAAAAGTGTTTCCCCCCCCCTTTTCTTTTTTCTAATGTGGTGCCAGTCTTTTGCTGTGCGTGTTTGCGTAAGCAGGTCCAGTCCAAGTGTTATGTTTAGTCATTTATTGCTGTCATACATAATGTATCCAAACACAAAATCACAGTTACCAGAAAATGTATAATTCACTTGACTTATGTATAATATACACACAATATTTCTCATGTTTGCAGTTTGCTCCTGTGTGAATTGAATGGAGAGAAGCATGAGACACAGACACTAAGGCAGATGGTAAGGTTATGTGATACTGTTTTTGAAAACAAAAGTTATTGCTACATTATGCATAAACTATTTGCATGTGTTTCCCCAAAGAAAAGAGAGTACGTAAATGATTTTGATACACATTATGGCCAAAAGTATGAGCGTTTAATTATAACCTCGTCTCTTCTGGGAATGCTTTGTTAAAACATGGCAGTAGAGTCTGTTCACTTTTAGCATTTTAATATTAGTATATGATTGTGAGAACAACAAGTAACCAGACAAATTAAATGAGTTTAATATTACTATGTGGATAAACATTTTGTTTTACATAACCATTAGATGGCAGTAGTGCTCCTCCAAAAACAGCTTATGGTCACTGTGCGTCTTTTTTTGTGCTTCTCTTTTTCTTTGCATCATGCATTTGTTTTCTATATATGCATTTGCTTTTCAATGACAACGAATTAGGGTACTTAAAGAGGACCGCTTATATATGCTGAATTTAAATGTAAAGTCATTCAAAAATCATATATCATTATATATTCACCCTTGCATCTCTTCTGTTCACTGTTGTTATTTGGAAAACAGAAGCTTGAACATTCAGCTTGTTGACTTTGTATCATTTATTTGTTGTCTGATGCAGTTAAAATGAAGTGGGGGGGGGGGGGGGGGGGGGGGGGGGGGGGGGGG
>JAUMHG010000020.1:2274476-2285538 GCA_032359395.1 Enteromius anoplus
TTTACTGAAAAAACATTAAATAATTATTTCAGGGCTCCGGTCACTTCTGACCGTGAGGTACCCGAGTGTGACCTGACATTGTATGTGTCGGACGGTTTGTGTCTTGTTTGTCTCTGTCCAACACATGATCTTTTTCAGTGTGCTTGTTTCTTCAAGTACACCGGCACACTGTGTACGTGCTTATGAGCATGGACGAGGAATTATTTGTGAGTGCAAATAGGGCCCATTTGAGAGCTGGAGTGTGCATGTCTGGGTCTCAGGAGGCCTGCAGCTGTATGACCCAGGTGCCACATGGCACTCTCGCTTTGGCCCTGCTCTCTACAACCCTGCAGGCGGCCCTAGTCAAGAGGCTCTCACGGATTATCAATACATGCACACGAATCATCTGCTGAACTTCAACTTCAATATCTGTTGACCTGACAAATATTATGCAGACTGGAAATTCTGTCAGCACAGCGGCATAATATTTTCTTTAACATGCTTCAGGATTTCAGCAGACTTCAGCTGCATTTGATCAGCTGAGATGAAATGATTGCCGATTAAATTGGCATGCAAGATTTAATCAAATTCACGTTTGGATCCCAAAGTGATTCTTGATCTAATTTTTAATGTGCCCTCTGTTAGATTGGAAATCTAGCAACGCTTTACTATACATTTGTTAACATTAGATAATGCATTAGCTAAAATTAACTTGGTTTTTAGTCAGGGTAGGCACCGTTTACAGACATAAACTTTTGTCTGCAATTGTCACATGTAAAAAAATTAATACAACCTCATTGTGTCAATTATGTTTACATGCTTACGGCTGGATTTTCTGCATTTTCACATCTGTAGCATGCATTCTGATATGAAAAAATGAAACACACAGGTGCAATGTGAAGGACCTTTAGTCTTTACAATGGCACACACTGTATAAAGGTACTACAACAGTACAACCTGATTCTATCCCCACAGCCTCGTTTTCACTCCTGTCAAAAATTACACTTGGCCTTTATTAATCTTTATTAATGTTTGTAAAAAAACAACAACAACTGTTCATGTTAGTTTTCAGTGCATGGACTAATTTTGGCAGATACAACTTGAATTTAAAGTAAATCTACAAGTAAATGTTGAAATTTACATGACCTTTAATTAAATAAAGATGTTCAAAATAATGTAGTTAATGCATGAAACCTACAAAAATCACTTGATGAACTTCATTTTCTTATGGTGATTCATAATTATGTTTTAGCATATTAGTGGCTAATTAGTATGAATTTATACATTATTCAACAATTTTCATATGACATGCTAAATAATTTTAGACGCAAACGACACGTACACTAACTTGGTTATAAATTGTCAAATAAAAATATTTAACCTTGTTTTTCTGTTAGCTCACAGGTTAACCAGCTGACTAGCTTTGCATGCTGCCAGCTATTTTAGCATATTGCTAACTGGTTAGCCTGCTAGTTAAATTTACCGTTAGCTTAAAATACATTTTAGCCAAAAAAAAAAAAAAAAAAGCCATCACAGTAATCTACTGTGTGTTTAAAAAGCAACAATGGAATCCAAACCACACACTGTAGTTTAGAAACCTTACACTATCCTGAACAAAGCATTTAGGCACAGGAAGAAACCTTGAAAAAAAAAAACCCTGCGCTGTTAATTACTGCATAAGTAGTTTAATTACTCTAGATTAGCAGACTTTTATGCATGATAACAAAACCTAACTTGACTGGATTTGATAATGCGCTTGAGCATCTGCAGCATTCCTCAGCACGGTTGTATAGCTACGTCAATGGCTTCTTTGTATCATTCTTTCTTCTTTCTTTTTATGTGCGGGTTCATTGTAGAGCCATCTAATTCAAAACAGGGATCCTCAATTATGCAATGTGTCATTTACATATGCTAATTAGTATCATATTAATTATCATTAAATTGGGTAATTAGGCAATCTCAATTAAGACATTGTTCATTACACTAAATGCACAGGAAAGGTGTTTGAAGTTTTTTTGCCCTCCCAGTGCCTCATCTCCCTTCACGAGTGTGTATGTGTACGTGTGTGTGTGTGTGAGAAGAGACTGGGCTCGCTGCCACATCTGAATCGGGCCTTGCCAGCACGGCATATTTAATAATTTAGCCGTCCCACATCATATAAGGGATGCACCCACAGCTTTCATGATTACCAAGCATATGGTTTGGTAATGAAGCTGCTGCTTGTAAAATAGTAATGACAGCGGAGAGAGAGGGAGAGACAGACACAACAGCTTCTTTATTTCATTTTAGCCATGCAGCGAATGCATTATACAGGCTTGTTTGGATTTTGTGTGTAGTGAAGCTGCCATTGAGAAGATCCTGTTTGCCTTTCGCTTTATGAGGAAGGCCAACAATGCGCTGGCAGGGATTCAGGGGCACTAGAGCAGCAACAGAAGCTGAGGCGGCTGGGAGGGTTTCTCAACATCAGCATAGTCTGTCTGGAAGAACACAGAGACAATAGGATTCCATTGCAAGATTATGCTCTTTATTATGTGGTTTGTTTTAATAGATAATTTAATGGTGTGTTGCAGCTTGTTAAGATTATGCAGTGATACTTAAAAAAAAAAGAAAAGTTTTTAGTCTGTATACAGTGGAAAAGATGGGTACTGAATGTACTGTAGAGAACCAGCTGTCCTAAATAATATGTCATGGCAATATGTATTTTTATAATTTTTTGGGCGTTTTGGTGAGTTGATGGTAAATTTGCATGAACAAAATGATCAAATGTCTCACCCTTTTGGGTTTCTGTTAATAAGTATCCAATCTGAATTTACTATTTTCCTCTTTGAATGTAAACATAATATAATTCTAATGACAAAATATTAGTGTAAAGGTAAATTCTCAGTCATACCTACCATACCATATGTAATTGGTAGCACTTCATTTTAGTCCTGTTCCAGGTGTAAATACCGTATCCTTCACTATAGAAATAGCAAAAACTGGGCAATAACCAGGTACTAAACCTGAACCGACCCCTAAATCTAACCTTAACCTGCAAGATAAGTAATTATCTTGCAGCACACATTCCTGGATAAGTACACTGTAAGTACACATACTGTAAACTAAAGTGTAAACCATAAATTTGTTTTAAATTTTGAGAAAACCAAGGATTATATGAAGTTTTAGATACTCAATCGGTCTCTATTCACCAGGGCACAGGTTCACAAAGTTCACCAAACATTTTATGTTTGTATCACATTGTGCACTAAATGGCGGGGGATTGGTTAATATGACAGGTTATCAGCATAGCATTTCTTATATTAGGACAGTAATATGTGACTCTCTCAGGCATTTCCGGCCAACCCCCTCCACTCGGTTAAGACGATTAACAGCAGGAGGTCTATCTCTACCCTAACCTCAGAAAAAATTTCTTGCCCTCTTTCCACACTGCATCATGCCGTACAGTATTCAAGACTGCCTCTTGCAACTGAATGATCTATGTAGATGCTAAATAATTTAGATGTTCTGCACACCTTACCTCGTGCACATAATGTCTGGAATACTCACAAGCCGAGCATGAATCTCAATGAATCTTCTCTGTAAGGGAAGGGAGAACTACCTAACAATGTAACCATTGTAAAGTGCAACCTGGAGAAGTCATAATATAAATCCAGTGTTTTATTTCCTCTCCATCAGGGAGTGAAATGCAGGGCAGCGACTGGCACGCGTCTCCATGTGTGCAAGACAATGGGGTTCACAGCTGTACTCACTCCCACTGAACCTGTGGAAAAACTGTTAGGCTGTTCAGTCACACATGAGCTCTGTTACAAAACCCAGTGTGCCTTACCGCCTACAAAGGCAACTGGCTTAATCCCAAATATCATTGAAATTGAAATACATTGGAAGCTCAACAATCACAAAAAGAAGAAAAAAAAACCCTTCAAAAATTTTAGGTTAGCATGTTGCTAAGCTAATAGCTAAGTGCAATACTGTCTTATAATTTTTTTATGAAAATAAATAGTAAAATTGCATCATTGAGGGAAGTGTATATTTTATGGAGGTCATATTTTATGATTACATTCTGAACTATGTATTTTAGTTTCTCTCACTTCACAACAAGTAATACACAACAAATTCTAGTGACATTATAACAGGTTATTATAAATATAAAGATATTTATTTGAAAGTCCTGGTGTGTGGAAAATGCACTTTACAGATATACTCCAGCTCACATACTGCTCTCATTCAACACAAATCCACAAGTTTTTGTGTGTGTGTGTGTGTGTGTGTGTGTGTGTGTGTGTGTGTACATATAATGTACATAGACACTTTTATGTGGGATGTGATTATGTGTGTGTGTATATATAATGCATGCAATCCTTCTTTTTCTTATACTTGGCATTTTTATGACTTCATATATTAATTGAGCGACTACATTGAACATTAGAACAAAAAAGTAATTAAATGTGGTGTTCCCTCAGAAGAAAAAAACATCCATAGTCACGTTATTCATCAGTTACTCATTTTATCAGAATATCCTGACAGTATCAGAACAATAGCATTGTTTAATTTCTTCTTGCAACATTATATATAATGTGGCCTAGAATGCAGTGTAATTAATTTCCTGACTTTTGGATTATAGCCTTTGCATGTATCAGGAGCTTCACTGTGATACTTTAAAATCCAACCTCAGTAGGAAGCACACTTGGTTTTGTGACAGAGATAGCCTAAACAAGAAAAAGAGACGCAGGGGAAAACAAGAAAGAGTAAGACCTGGCTGAAATGGTCTTGAAGGAAAGCACAGAAAAACAGTTACCGAAGAAGAAGAAAAAACTTTGGCACCATTCATGTGGAAATAGAGGGAGAACTATGCTGTATTAAAGATGAGGAGTTCAAATAGGCATAAATGCACAGGAAAGGTTTTACTGACTTACTTGGTTGCCTGGGTGATTGTAACTAAACATGACTTGAACTATTGGATATTGAATAGGTGCCAATGTCAAGGACAACAATAGCAGGGGCTTTTTAGCTGTCCACTAGGGGGAGCTGTGGTATTCCTTTTAAAGCCCATAAAGAACACAGGAATATGTGTGAATGCACGTTGTGCCTGTAAGAAATACATTAGTACGTGAATTTTACAAACATGCATGGATGGCATGGAACACTTTTGGGAAGCTGCCATGTCCTGCAGCGTGACATGCTATACTTCACTTATAACGATTGTAAACAATCCTTCTTTTTCTCATACTTGCCATTTTCATGACTTCACATATTAATTGAGCAACTGCCTTGTTTCATTTCTTCTTGCGACATTTTTTTTTTATAAGAACAGCACAACCACTGACAGGTTTTCTGCTTCTGTTGTCCTCTTGTCATTGGTGCAGGATCCATTGCCTTTGCTCTTCCTCTGAGTACTGTTTTGCTCCATTGGGAAAAGGTGGAGCAAACCTGATCTTAGATTCATCATCTCTAGCCTTTTATCTGGTCTCATCTGGTTGGGATCTCAATAAAACGATGCCTAACTGCGAGGTGAGAATTATTTTTTTTTTTTTTCAGCTAGTAGACGTGCTGAGCTGGACTAGTTTTCCTACCATGTGATAATAGGGAGTGAAGGGAGTAAGTGTGTGAAATGATCCACCAGAAAGAGCCGCCTTTGCACAATTAGAGCTTGTGATGGTGTGATATCGTGATATTTTAACTGCGACCCTGTAGATATTCATATTAGTGGTTATTCTTATATAAGCATATCTGATAGCATCAATTCTGAATATACTGTATAGCTGCAGTATGCTGAGTGGAAGGTTTGACTTTTGGAGCAGCGGCCCTGGCATCTCTGCTGTTGATAATGCAAGATGAGCCAATATTTTACTGCAGCTTTCATCACAGTTTATTCATTTTATACAATGCAGAAGGCCAAAATGCGCTCATGGTGATTCAGTCAAACAGATTTTTTTATATATCTCACAGTTCTTTAATTATGGCCTTGTCCTTTTATTCTCACATCCTTACTGTTGTCTGAATATAAAGAATAGATCATTTGTATGGACAATATGGCTTCACATAGTCTGTCTGTAAAAGAGGGAAGTCTGGCTTCAAACAGAATTAATAACTTTGGAGTCTTTTCTGCAGTACGTTTCAGTTATTGGCTGTCCTGCACACATGCTGCTACTGTATATAATGCTTATTTAATCCATGTTTGGATCACACATGATTGTAAAGCTCTTTGGGTGTATGGCAATACACAGTAAAAGCCTTAAATGTATCATTCATTCATCCATTCATATATATATATATATATATATATATATATATACTTATATGTAAAATACTAGTGCTGGTAACACCAAGTCTCTTTTACATTCATTTCATATCTAGTGTCCAAATACATTATGCAAACCATATTGACTGAGGAATGCATTTTTATTAATAAAAAGTGTAATTAAAAAATCAGAACTGTAACTAAACCATGTCTGATTTAGCTAGGGTTGTATCCCTGCAATTCCCATGCACTGTAAGTATTATCTGATGTTCTGGGGCAAATCAAGGAGCTGTTGAGTCTATGACTATCAGCAGGACTTCAGTGATGGCCCATCAAGCTCATTATGATCCACTGACCAACATTATGTTGCAGACGCGAGTAGAGTTTCAAGCTTGTATGCTGGTAGCCCACGGGCCATTAAGAAACTAATGACATGTAGCTGGCGCACTCTGGCCGTGCATTTTAATGTCAGCATTACACGTTTTTTTTTGCACAGCCCGTCGTTTTCAGCACACGGGAGCTTCAGCAAAAGCCCGGACACACAGTCCAACATGCAACGTGTTCTTCAACATAGCTCAAATCGTAGAAAACATGAATGTGTGTGTGGCTGGTGTCAGCCAGCAGATCCAGTGCCAGTCCCACTGTGTCTGCTCGTCTGTGGACGTGGCTTATTTTGCATGGCAACCCACAAGCCACACTTCACAGGAACTTCATAATAACACCCCCTGCCGAGGTGACAGCCTGATTGGATTTCTGAAGGAGTCGCTTGCATGCATTTGCATACTAATTGACAAATGTTTTTTTTTTTTTTCTGTCTCCCCTTCTTCCTTGACTCTCCCCATTCTTAAACTCTCACTAAATGATGTCCACCCATGACACATGAACTCGGCATTGCTCAAAATAATTCAAGCAAACGACAGAAACCGTTTTTTTTTGGGTTCACTACACAACTGATACCTACGGCAAAAGCGCATGGCTAAATTATTATTCTGTTTTAAATTGAGTATGTGCGTGCGTGTGTTTTACGACTCAAAAGAGTAAAAGAGGATTTCTCTCTGAGCTCAAAGATGAGAGCTGCTCCAGCTGAGAACACGTCAAGTCGGCAAAATAAGCCTCCCTGGAGAGTAGACACCAGGCAAGGCAGGAACAGCAGTGGCAGATGTGCCCCACTATAATGCAGTATATATAGGACATGCACACACACACACACACACACACACACACTCACACTCCCAAATGCCCTCTGCCCTTCATTACACACTTGCGCGCGCACACACACACACACACACACACACACACACACACTCAAACACACCCACGTACCACCACACACCAAATTGAAGTGGATGTCACCAGATGCTGCTCTTACTCTTACTCTTACTGTTACTCAGGCGGTTGTTATTTTTTTTACTCCTACACGCGTGTAGCTTTGCCACAGTTTTAATTATATGGTATAAAAAGAGCTCATAGTCTCTGCTGGATGCTAGCGATTGGAAGGAGACCACACAGAATCAAACTGCAGGATTGTTTGTGCAAGTGCCAGTGTTATATACAAATGGCTCAGTGCGTCAAGTGGCAGAGAAAAGCGGTGTTGGTGGAGTGCCAATGTCTTTCATAGCATTAGGTTATGAAACAAAGCGGCTCTAGTCAGGTGTGCGACACGGTGAGAAATTAACTCGTTTTACCTCAGGCGCGGGGATAAAAAAGCCTCAGACTAATGATTTGATTTAGACATTTAATTAGTTTAATACATATTTCGCTGGCTTCTGCCCTGCTAATCTCCCTCAGAGCTGAGGTGGAAGGATGCTCTCGCCTTAGCTGGCCGGCCCAGGTTGGTTAAACCTTCTCTCCGTGACTGAGAGCTGCCGAGACGCTGGAATAAAATATGGATACATACATGCCCCTCTGCCTCTAAGAGAACGGTTTCAAAGCCACTGAAGGCTACTGAAATGTTCATGAGGAGCGCTCACTTCTCTGACAGAGCTTGGCTCAACTTTCTCCCAACAAACACAAAATAGCACTCAGGTCAGGTAGCTGCTAACGTACACATAGCATACTTTAAGAACACTGAGCAAAGGCTGGCTGTGTTTTTTTAATGTGTCTGAAAGTGTGTGGATGGGCTTTCAAAGTCAACATGAAATCCATATTAAGACTATTTACTTTCTTTGTGTATGTTCATGGTTTTATTGTGAATTATTCAACGTTGCATGTTAGTCCAAAAAAAAAAAAAATGTAAATAAAATAAATTCAGAATGATTTGCAGGCTGCTTGTCACCTAGAGACAACAATCCAGGCAACTCCTAATAAATAAGAACAACACTCATCCCACAAAATTTCTTCTTAATAAGTGTTGTTGATGTTGAAATGCAATTTGATCAACATAAAATATAAATATTAAATTATGCTAAAGTACTAAAACTAAAACTAAAGTAAAGCTATGTTATAAAAATACTGTCATTTAAATGAAAAAGACTAAAAAAAAAAAAACTGAACATAAAAGCTAATTCTAAATATGGAAAATTACTAGAATTATTTAAAATGATAGGCTACTAAAATATATTTGGAAAAATTGAATATCACATATCATGTTCATTCTAAAAAATATTCAATAGATTCCCACAGAAATAAAAAAGACATGAAAACAGTGGAGGCAGCATTTTTATATCTATATTTTTCCAAGATTCATTACCTAAATCATTGAAACATACATGTTTTTGTACAATAAGTTATGTTTTAATATAAACTTCCTGAGCCAAGCTATGTGCTTTCCTTCTGATATTAAAAGTTACTTACAGGTAAAGGCAATACATTTAAATCTATTTTAACCAAAACAGATTTCTCTGTGTAGTTTTTAAATATATCTATCAACTCTTTTGCCTCCTACTTTGTTGCATATTTACATTTTCTTACTTTTTCCTGGTAGGGTCTATTGACTTGTCTTGGTGTTTTCAGGTTGCAGTGTCCTTAACGGCTCATTTGGTCAAAACCTGATATTTTTTTTTAGACAAACCCGCCATACAGAGAAAAGAAGAAAGCTAGAAGAGCGCCAAACGAGAGCCCCTGGAGACCGTATGTCTACTGCTGCGCTTGTTGTGTGCTGGGAGAGATGTGACGCTGACAGTGATAGCCTCGCTGGTCTCTCTTTTGTAAAGTGGTCGTTGCAGGTGATGGATTCACTTCTAATGGAGTGCTGCTCCCTCAGAGGGTTAGCGTTTACCCAGTGCTCCGCCACCCACTGAAAGCACCCCTACACTGCTTGCACATGAATAATTGCCCACTAGGGACTGATTTTGCTGTAGATACCCCAGTGTGTAACCCTCCCTCCACCACCCACCCGCCACCCCTCTAGGGAAAGAGGCAGGGGAGGAGGCGCGTGGGCCCAGTGTCAGTACGTTAAAGGCATTTTCAGGTCTGTATTTTCTCTTTCTCCACCTCTGATATTCTTTCACACAACAATTCATAGAAATGCCATTGGTTTCCCCAGTGTGTGTGTGTATGTGTGTGGAAAGTGTAATGCCCTTGGCTTTTAACAAGAACCAATAATGGGAGCTGAGAGCAGCAATGCAGCAGAGAAGAAAGAGAGGCAGGCCAAGCTCTTTATTGTCCTCTCCTCATTGTCATTGTGTATCTACCACAAGAAACCAGTGGAACGCTATCCTTTACATAAACACATACATAAACAGCAGCATTTTCACAAAAAAGCATTATGAAAAATGCTTCTGTTCTAAATAGATCTATCTCTCTCTCTCTCTCTCTCTCTCTCTGTCTATCTGTTTATCTGTCTGTCTCTCCGTTTGTCCGTCTGTCCATCCGTCCATCCGTCTGTCTGTCCATTTTATATACGTAATGTTACAGAAGACTTATATTTTATATAAAAACATACATGAATCATGCAACTTAACTGTCAAATATACACACAAATAATGCTCTCGCATTCAAACTTAATAAATCTGAGGGAGGCAGTTTGATTGGATGTGACATGGAGATCTTTCAGCTCTGAATGTTACAAATTTGATAACAGACACGTTTTCTATTTATTAATTCTTCATCTACAGGTGATCAGAGAAAATAGTGTACTGTGGCATGTGACCACTGATGTTTTTCTGCCCATAACTGTGAGACGTTCAGCCTGTGAGCCATACAGAGGACACATTTGTGTACTGGCAAAGAATCACATGGCTGATGATGGCTCCCAAGACGGATTGCATTCTTCGTCTATAAAACAGGCACAGGACAGATTAATTATTCATTTGGGCTGAAGCCACCTGCCCACCCCTCAGGAGATACTCGGCACACATTTATAGAGTCTATTTACCTTAATTAGCCCCCTACATGTTTTTCTATAACCTGTATATTTGGGGTTGAAGATCTTGTACAATCGAAATGACAGCATAGACACAGAGCCTTGTTCTCGCAAAACACGTGCCTGGCAATTGTTTGATTTTACATTTCACTGTGGATGTTGCTTTTGGAAGCACCATCATCATTCCTGAAAGCCACAAGTGTTGATATCGGTTCTAGAACTAGGGCTGCCAAAGTTAACACACTTTCAACACATTCACCTTATTTTACTTGAAAACAGCTTCATTGCGTTTTGTCCCCTTTTTAATGACTGGGATGGAACGTACAGTACCTATGTAAAAGAATAAGCACACGTGTCCATGTTCAACACACACACACAAAAAAAAAACCTAACCAAAGCTTCAGGTTTCAGTTTGTTAGTAAATGGATCAAATCCAGAATGGACTAAATTAAGTTTTTGTGGCTGTTGTTGTGAAGTTTCTTCAGATATAGACCAGGAGAAAGACTTTGGATTTGGAAGCAAATTCTCTTTATTCAGAAAGC
>JAUMHG010000020.1:2285638-2311459 GCA_032359395.1 Enteromius anoplus
TTATATGGATAGATTCACAGCTGTTTCAGAGGCGCGTTAACGCTGAGGCGTTTCCCAAAGCGTATTCACGCAGTGTCGAAGTTCCTGATAAGGAACAGTGTGGTGATGTCTCTGATACTGATACTGTTGTAGGATACTAATGGTGAATATAAACTAGTTTGACTGCTGATAAATATTTCTTATTTCTTTGTATTAGAAAACATAGAGCGTATGATTTCAGTGCCAAATGTTTTTTTTTTTTTAAATACATATCCATTTACACTGTAATACACTTAATTATAAAATGAATTAAATGTTTTTTTAAAAGTTACAATAATAAGCTACCCTATATAATTCAACTCAGATGTATTAGCACTTTAATATTGGAAATAGTGAGACTATATAGAACATTACTGTACATTTTTGTTGTCACTCAAAACTTGCATCATTTCTGTGTTAGCCAATCCTTAAAGAAAGCATTTGTTTCAGACCCTTGACACATTTACAGTAGCACTGAGCTTCTGCCAGAGATTGAGATATATGCATTTCCAATGCAGCACTCAGAGAGAAGAAGAGAAAGACAGCATCAGAGTATTCCCTTTCGCCCTATTCCCTCTGAGTCAGTAATTAAGAACAGTTCAAACAGCTCATGACTGATGGCCGAAACCTGGGACCCGGCTGCAAATCTGAACATTAATATTTCAATTTTTTCCCATTAATTTAATCACATTTCATATGCTGATTTGAATTGGCCACGCTCTTCCACTCTGAGTTGACTTTAATCCCAATCTAATTACTAATTATACGGTTGGAGGTTGATTGAACCAATCCTTCCAGCGCAGGGCCAATTTGCTCTCTCTGATGTCGAGCACCTTTTATGTTTGATCTCTGCTAGGTTTTGAGGACAAGGGAATTCAATCAAAGTGTCTCTGCTTTCAATAACAAACATAATACACTGGCCCTGGACTTGACATATATTACAACATATTGAGAAATACCAAAAATACAAATTCCAGTTTTGGAGCTGAAGCCAAACGAAAGTAAAACAAAAATAAATATTTCTTCAACCCTGGTAAGAGGCCAGCAGCAGCCGAACTAACTGTAACAGTTAGAGTTACAATAGATTTTTTTTTTGTTTTGGAAAGATTTGGATCAGAAAAATATCATCTGTGCAAAAATTAAACAAAACAAAATACGGTAACATTTTAGTATAGGGACTATTCTGACTAGTTGCTTATTAGCATGCCTTAACATATTAACTGTTTATTAGTATTTATTAAGCACATATTCTGCATGACCATATTCTACATCCCCAATCATCCCCAATAACTAAACTTAACAACTACCCTACTAACTATTAATAAGTCATAGTTAATGTTTTTTCAATAGGGAGAATTGGACCTTAAAATAAAACGTGACCAGAAATATCACTAAATATGATGTCAGTGAAATAACTTTAGACATTGCAAAAAACACAGTTTTGGGTGAACACTTTTGATAAATAGTCATTTGTTGACAAGTCAACTGAAAACAGGGTGACTAATTAACAGTGAATAATTATAGAGTAAAAAAGAATACTAAGAAAATAAATTTACAATGTAAAATGCATATATGACGAGATTTTGTTTAAAAATGCATACTGAGTATTCAAAGACAAAAGATGATTTAAAAGGATGCCACAGCCCCTTTAATGCAGAAAATGTAAAAATAATAGAAAAAAAAACCCAGGGTCGTATTATGTCCTGTATAACGACTTTGTGTGTGTGTGTGTGTGTACACATATATATATATATATATATATATATATATATATATGTGTGTGTGTGTTTATGTGTATATAACAGATATACAAAGATGATGGACATTTAACTGGTGTATGTTTGTATTCTTCTGGTTGCGGATTTTATATGAAATCTGATTAGCGTAACAGACTGAAGGTATATATCTTAGCCGGCAGAATATGTTTAACCACAAGTTTCATGGGCTATAAAGGCTTAATGACAAAAGCAAATTGAGTGATCTAGACATTTCCATTGTGACTACATCACCCCGTGTATTTAGGACTATCCCAGACTTTAGGGCAGAGCGAGACCTGATTTGCTCATCAGTGTACCGCTTTGCGAGTTCTCCAGTTGTTTCTGACAATAATCTGCTGTAAAGCTGGAGAGAGAAACATCAGTTCTTCACATCTCCGCGGGTTGTTCTTGGAACTCACAATTGACTCAAGTGCACATGGGAAGTCCATTTGTTTCTGACATCACTCACCACTGGAATAAGTTATGCCAATGCTGGTGCCTCTGCCCCGTCCTGTCTGGGTCATGGAGGGAGAAAATGCATCGCAAAAGTCAGCAAATTTGGCACCTGAATTCGAGTCATGACACTAGAATAATATATGGGATCATAGGGAGATGCAAGATCTCTTTGGCAACCTCTGAATGATTCAAAGATGCCGGCTCGTTTTTAATGTCCATTGATGTGTGGAAGGGTGTTGGCGGGAGTGTGATTGTTACAGCATGCGTACAGTAGTCTGGAGCATGTGTAAGTCATTCTCCGGCCAATGTGAAGAGCAGCTGTTAGCCCTATGGCTGTGCGCTGACAGCCGTGTGTTTAGGGCATGTCGACCTGGCTGGGAGGAAGCGCTATGGGATACTATGTTATTTTGTTATTAATGACCTGCAAAATTTCTCTTTCAGTATCTGTTTTCTGTGAGGAAAATACTGTGCTTTTCTCAGTAAAAACACTAAAGCCCAACTACTACTTATGCAGCTCCTATCTAAGGCAGCATTTTAACGGTTATTGATTTTAATAGTTAATAATTAATACATTTATTAGATAAATGTATATATTTATCGATTTCAGCATGAGTTGATATGACATGAAAAATACTATTTTTAAAATTATTTTCTAGGCTCTTATATCAACCCTAACCCTTCAATTGCATTAAATATTATATAGTTATTCCTTTAAAATAGTTTTATTGTGTTCTCTTGTTAACCCAGATATATCTGTTTCAATTTTAGCATTTTGAAAATTAGTTTGAAATCAAATGTAGAGAATTAAATCTGACTGAATTTTTTATCTAAAATCCAAAAAATAAAATAAAATAAAAAGCCCTTGTGTCAGCTAGCCAATTAAATATTTTATCTTAAGGATTATGAGATAATCATTTATATTGTAAAATTTTGACAAAAAGTTTTGTTTATTTGTTTTTTTTAGTCAATGGGCATATAAAAAATATGAAAATAAATCAGACTGTTTTTTATCAGCACTTTACGTATTATTCAAAATAAATATTTTTCCTTAAACACACACTTGGATCTATTGTAAATAAGCTCACTGCAATGTAGGATGTCTCAAAATGCTGCCTCCATAGGTTATTTTTTTTGTAAATGAGTATTATACTCTACATTATATTCCACTGGGAATGCATCTGTGAAGTACAAATACACATTCTTGAGTCCCAATAATTTAGCAATTTTGAAATACAGAGAGCGCAGCACAATGGACCTTCTTGAATGTTAACCATGGCAACGCCAGGCAAATATAGCTGATGGTTCATTGTTCATACATTTGCCATTATGCATTCCCCCACAGGCTGGGTTTATATAGCATTTAAATGGCTTTTGAATAATCTCTCCATCTGAGGCAAAGAAAGTACAGCTCCCACTCTACCACAGCACCAAACCAAAGAACTGCTAATGGAGGACTGCATGAAGACAATTAAAGTGCCATCTAATTAAACTGTCTAATATGTATATTACAGCCATTACAGAGGCTGATTTGAAGACAGAATGTGTGCATTAAGTCACATTAAACTGTAATTGGAGTGGTTTCATTAGACAATGACTGGAGAGTAAAGTAAACAAATAAATCATGGTTTTCTGTTCTGCGTTCATGCCTCCTCTTGCAGAACAGCGGCTAATAGAAAAATAAAATGTGAATGCTGTCCCATGAGAAAGTTGGTTTTCTGCATTAGTGACATATTTCATACTACCTGTGGCATAGATTTTCACAAAAATTCTGTGTTTTTCAAAGTTATTTTAAGTTTAATGAAACGGAGGATGTCATCTTGACTAGTTTTCAAACACTTTTTTGCGAAACACAACATCCAATTCTCCATGTAACATGTTTGCAAATGTCTGCTTTTGAGATGTGTATGTGATATTTTGAATGCATTTCTTTACTTTGTAAGAGCTGAGAGACATTTTGCATTTAGTGTGTGCAGTTCTTTGATTTGTGTTTAAAGCTTTGAAAAAAAAGGCAAAACTGTAAGCAGACTCCAAGAACTATATGGAACGAGAAAGGAATATATGGAAAAGAAGAGAAACAGAGAGACAAATACAGAGCAGTAGGAAAAGGAAGAGAGAAAGAACACAAAGAAAGTTAATCAGGCCAAGTGTACAGATGACAAAGCAATTGTGCACTAGACCCTTTAAACTATAATGAAAAGCTTTAATTGAACTCATTAGAATCTGAGAAAATTAGCACGTTTTGTGTGTGTGTGAGTGTGTGTGTGTGTGTGTGTGTGTGTGTGTGTGTGTCTGTGTGTAGGTGTGGGTGTGCGGGCATGTGTGTGTGCGTACTCAACGATTTGTGTGATATTTTACTGATGTCTTCTTAACAATATCACTGATGCCAGATCCTGATTGTCAAGTCGGCATCATGAAATGGCCATGTGAGAGCGCCTGAACTCTCAGTGTGACACTGGTCTCCTGCAGTCAGTTTCAAGAGAATAATCAGAACTCCACACAATGGCTCTGATTTCAGTCCTCTAATCAAACATATCTAAATGCCCCCCTGATTAAATAGCACACTCAATTAATTATAATGGTGATCTTTGCTGAAGGGGACTTTACATGTACTTGATGCAGATGAAAAAATACCTACCAACTCTTACATTGATGTGCGAGTGGGTTTGATTGAACTGTTCATTGCTAATTACAATTCCTATTGTTAAAACACACACACACACACACAAACACACACAAAACCCCAGATATGTTCTACTGATCTTACATAACCCTAGTATACTGTGAAAATATAGACATGGGACACCAGGGCTGTCACATGATTAAATTTTTTTAAATTCATATTTTGAAGTCAGTTATGGTTATAAAATGTAATTCATTCCTGTGATGTAAAGCTGAATTTTCAGCAGCAATTACTTCAGTGTCACATGATCCTTCAGGAATCATTCTAATACGCCGATTTGATTCTAAAGAAACTTGAAAGAAATGATCAGTATCTAAAACTGTGCAGTTTACTATTTTTGTGGAACCTAATATGTGCATATATTCCCCGTGATTTCCTGGTAAATGTAAAGTTTAAAAGTACAGCATTTATTTGAAAATGAAAATGTTGTACTTTATGATTTTTCTCTTTCAATGCTGTATAAAAAACTGTATACAGTGTACAGTATATTTAAGACATTACACTTTTTACATTTTTATCGACACACATACAGCTTTGTTTGTTTGCATTACCATTTTTCACAAATTATACAAATATTTTATCCTTGTGATTATTTAGGCAGTAAAAAACATTTTCCTTACAACTTAGTTCAGCTTTGTATTTATAGTAGCTTGTGCTGCCTTATTAATTAAATTATTCACCCTGATGTATAGTTTCCAACCTTTATGAGTTTCTAATCCAAAATCAATAGTAAGGCACTTGTGAGAGCTCTCTCTAGGTAATACATAAGGGACAAAGGGAAAGCAAATAATCTTCTATCAGTGATTAATGAAGCTCATTAGAATTAGTACAGACATCAGTTAAAATCCGAGCACCAGTGCGCAATCCTCTGTAGTTAAACACAAATGCATCTAGCTGTGTTCCCATTCTCCACACGGAGCAGTGAAATCCCGAATATGATGTGTGTCATCCAACTCAGTGACGGTGTCGTCCATGGGAATCTGTGTGTGCAGATGATGTGTGTTATGGAGCATCTCCAAATGGCTCTCAACAGCCATTGGGTGCTCAGTGGATCGAATTCGCCAAAGTCGTTTTGACATTTCAAATTGCGCTGCGATGAAACAATATCACAGTTTCGGGTTTCAATTTGAGGCCTCGAGGGAATATTGTTTCAAACCATTACTTCTCATCATGGCTGAAATGGCTCTCCCCATTGTGTGGCGCGCCACTGTCAGAGCCCATGCGTCTTCAAGCGCTGAGACGTCCCAGTCCTGAGCTGCACCAATGCAGTGTGCTTTAAGCCGCCGCTAAGTACGCCGGCGTTGCCTTCTGACACTTGAGTAATCCTCCCCACTGACTTTGTTGAATACTCTCTACAGTAACCTCAGTGCACTGATGAGCCTAGTGCACCAATTTATCTATTCCGAGTCAGACAGTGTGGAACTTTTGGAATTAAAGAACTGGCGGAATCATGCGGCTTTAATCTGCTCTCACTGCGCCGGCGTGCGTGGGGAGTCGCAAGCGTTGCCGTAGGAGGCGAATGATCTTGCCCGTGTCCCCCGCTAACCTCGACTCTCTTTCCCAGGGATGGGCGATGATCTATCTGTACTTATTATTCCTCTACCCTCCGGTGGCACGAGATGAATCATACCTGTCAATCGTGTCTCGCGCGGGGGCGACCGTGTTTGTTTATATCGATCAGCGGCATATGTGACACAGCTGTTGACGGGGCCCGGAGCCTGCCGAGTTCGCTCCTGCTCGCCTTGGCAACCGTACAGTTGGCAGGAGAGCGGTGAACGCACACACAGGAAATCAATATAAACAAATGCGCAAACAGATCGAGAGTAATGTCTTTTGCCTATGTAGCCTGTTGGGAGAGTAAAACAAAGAAGAAATTCATTTCGATAATTTGAGGGGCCCTTTACGCCTGGTCTGAGTGTTCTTGAATTTTCCTGAGTTAGGACATTTGAAACCTGAGCGGACATCAAAAATCCCTTTAAGGTTGGACAGTTCAATTAGCGGCCATCGTGTTGACAACGTTCATTGTGCATCTTTTTTGTTGTAAGGGACTTACAAGTGCAGAGCTTAGGCTGTTTATTTGAAGAAAAAAGTGCAAAGTACAGAACTGCTGAAATAAGTTATTTTCAAATCAGCAATAAAATGTGATAAGTGAGACCATAAATATATCCATAGTCTATATTTAAGCAATTAATGTGAATTTATGATTTACAGTAAGCAAACTCCATCAAAACGGCAAGCAAACCTTTCCACTTTTCTGCTAAAAAGCGAGACATTGTTCTTTTCAAACAGGTGTATAGATACATATTGATTAAATATATGGAATATGCTATTAATTTAAAACATACTTTGTGATCTGTACTTTATATATATATATAAATAAGATTTCTATTTTAAATAAATGCAGATTTTTTTTTAAATATTTTAATATTGATCAAAAACAAAGCCCCTGAAAAAATACATCAGACTAATCCATCACTATAACTGTTTTCACTATATTTTATAAATGCAAATGCAATGCAAATAAATGCAGCCATTTAAAAACAAAAAAACTTTTGAATAATTTATGCTAATATATTTTGCGACAAGTTATATTTTTTTATTCTTATCAAATGTACATAATCAGTAAAGAAGAATTTGTATGAACATATCAAAATAATTATTGAATGAATAGAAGTGCAGTGAACAGTCTGCCAGTTTAAGGATGAGTACATTCTCCTGCATTTGGCTGTGGTTGCTAACAATTTATGGGTGTTAATTTGTGCTACCACTGTTTATAAAGTTCAAGGATAATTACTAAAGAGGTCAAGTCACAACAGAAATTAGCGAGTCAAGGGGCTTCTCTGGGCTCACAATGTGTCTGGAATCTTCCACCCCTACAGAGTTGAGGCTCTCGGGTGATTAGGGTAATGTTTCAACATTACTAATGCAGATGTTGGCTTTGCCCATAAGCATCTGGGCCCTAGAGCCCACATGTGAAGCTATGTGCGTGGCTTATTCGCTGCCTGAAAATGCCTTAGCTTTGGAGCCGGACTTGCCAGTATAAACAGTAAGACTGATGTGTTGAGCGTGTTGATGAGGGAGGCCGGCAGCTGCACCTGTGTAAACAGTACACTCTCTCCCTGAGGAACTAAACTCCACAGCTGCAAGACAACCGCCCATCACTGCCAGAGGAAGCTGTGGAAACGTCTCAACTTTGATCGTACGTGCAGATACCAAACTAACTTCCAATCTAGGTTAGAGTGTCAAATGGTCCCAATGTTAATGCCTGATCTGGTGGAATTATAGGAATATGGGCATGGTGTGAGGCCGGTTTCACAGTGGCTATAGTGATTCAATGTTTGCTGAGGATTATTTGACACAGAAACACATGTTCCTTTTCCCTGGTTAATTCAATAACTCAGGTCACATGCCGTTCTCTGAAATTCTCATTAAAAAATAGCTCCCAGTCTCAGATATCATCCACTAAGGGTTTTGAACTTTCTCAAGGGCTGGAGTTGATCAAGGTCAGATCGCTGACTAATCCTCAAAACTCCAGATGAGGAAGGTAGCCAACCTCCTGGGCTTTAACAAAACACAAATTTGCATTGTGTTATGTAAGCTTTATTTCAACAAAACTCTTTTGCAAGAAATGGTAAACACGATGGCAAACAGATACAGTGAAATTTTCTTCCTTATTCCTTTTTTTATCATGGTTTTTTGAGAGCAGACAGCCATGCATAAAAGACAAAATCAGATACATCAAAAGGTTTAAAGCAAAGTGAAACAAAATAATTGCCATTAAGCATCTTAATTAGGGATTAGAAAACATGTAACATAAAAGGGACAACACAACAAACAGAGACAACAAATAAATTGACTTCAAGCTTCCTTGCTCATCATCATGCATCTAGTCAGTTACACTAAAAGCTTTTTTAAACACTAATAACACTCATACGCTGTAATGCACATATTTTCATTAATTATTGTAACCAATGTAAAAAATGAGTTGTATTATTAGCATATTCCTTGTTACATACAAAACCGACTGTTTCTCCATGTTAATGCATTACATTTTCTAACGGTATAAATTATTAGTAGTAAAATGTGGTTACAATTATTCATAAGAGCATACGATGCAGTGTAGGGTGCATAACAAGAAAAAATTATACTGTATAAAAAAACTTTAATAATGTATTACATATAAAGGTGTAAAGTGTTACCAAAAATATTTCTGTATTTATTTTGGGATGCAGTGAGGGTAGACATTGAGGATATAAGTAGCAAAGTATAGAGGTATATGAAGCAAAGACATATGTGTAAGATTTGTCGTGGGATGTTGACATCTGTCGCATTTTGGAGATGTGCCATCCAGAATGTGGTAGAATGTACAAAAGCGGTGCCTGAACTTATGAGCGAGATGTTCAAATCATTCATTCAACTGATTTCTGCAAAAATCTGGATATATTTAAAGGAATAGTTCAACCAATAATGAACATTTGCTCAAAATTTACTCACCCTTAAACCATCCAAGATGTAGAAATGTTTGTATGTGTAGAAAATGTCTATTGTAAATTTATCATAACAATTCTTCAATGAAAAAGTCCATCATCTGTTGCCACATATAAATTCACCCACATATTTGTAACGTTTTTAAAATGTTTTCACTGTAAAGGCTGCTTGATCTGTGCATATTTCTCTCCTGCTTCAAAGAAAATGACTATTCACTGGAGAAAGCAATATAGGGGATAGAGGACTTATATTTTAATTGAAAACAGTGGTTTGAACTAAATAAAAAATGTCTTAATGCTGGATTAGTTTTTTACAAACATGCAGCTTTTTGCTTTATAAGCCACTAACTGATGGAATGGAGTTTATCACTCTCGTTCTGACGGCACCTTTTCACTGCAGATGAACCATTGGTGAGCAAGTAGTGTAACACAAAGTTAAAGTTAGTCTGGCAAAGCTGCCCTTTTAGAGCATTTCTGTTCCCAGAAAAATGGGAACCAATGAGAAACGAGCTCCCATCCCGGCACGACTGAGGCAGGTGTAACGCGATGGCGCAGCAGTTCTGCGACCCGAAACCATACCTGCTTTCAAACATGGCGTGTACCAGGCAGCAACAATCGTTGCCGTTGAGGGTGAACACATTTTAAAATATTAAAATGTTTAGGAATGAAACAAGTATCGCAAGTGAAACATTGAATCATTCACTCAAGTGACTTGTTCAAATTACACAAATAATGTGTCCGAGACCAAGACATCAAATATCATATACATGAAAGTTTAACTGACAAATTAAAAAAAGGGATAAAGAGGGATAAAAGCATAAGAGGAGCCCAAAGGAGTGCTAATGGAGAGCATTACTGAGATTTTTTTCTCCTAAGAAACTTTTCCAAAGACAATATGGCAAGAGTACTTCATGTTCAGGATGTTCTGGAAGCCATAAGTATACACGGCTCCACTGAAGCAGGGCTTAGTGGATAGAACAGGACAAACTTCAAGGTAAGATATGCAGTTATCAGTGCATGAGGCATTTATGAGTCTGTGCATCTCATGAGCCCAAATTCATTTAGTGGCTATCAGTGCTCGTACACTGTTGCCAAGAAGGAGCTTCTGTGTAACAGTGATAAAGCAAAGAAATCCACCATTGACTTCAGGCATGGAATAAGAGGAGAGATAAAAAAAAATATTATGAATGAGTGAGTGAGAGTGAGTGTGTGTGTGTTTACGAACAGAACTGGGGATAGCAAATTTTCTGGTTTTCATAATAGCTATTTTATGGTAGCCCTATTATTGTTTTTTTTAACGTTTTTTATTTGTTTCAGGGACTGCTTTTAAAAAGACAAATTGTGTGTTATTCATTTGACATAATTTGAATTTAAAGTATTTTGCATGTTTTAGTACATTTTCAATATGTAACCCAGTGTAGTGTAATGCTGTCATTTTTTTTTCTTTTTGGGAATTAAAGAAGTTAAAGGGTTTCACCCCAAAGTGAAAATTCTGTCATTAATTACTCACCATCATGTAGTTCCAAACCCATATGACCTTCGTTCATTTTTGGAACACGAATTAAGATTTTTTTTTTTTTTATGAAATCAAAGCAATGCAACTGAAATGATCCAAAAACCAGAAACATAACAAATACATCAGTAAAACAGTCCATGTGACATCAGTGGCTCAACTTCAGTTTTGCCACGCTATGAGAAATTAATGAGGTGGGTAATTACAACCATCTGGGGTCAACTATGCCGGTGGCAGCACATGGATTTTCTTCAGATGTCAAAAAATAATTTAAACTTCTCTGTCATATATGGTCGTGCATATAAAAGTCATACATAATTTAAATCTGTAAGGGGTCTATTTTTATGTGTATACACTTACAATATCAACTGTCTGCTTTTGCTAAATTAAGAAAATTAACAGGGTGCGTTCTCTGCTGTCTCAGTCTCCCTGATGTTCAGTTTGAAACTTGTCAATAAAATGAACTCACAGACATGAGAGATATATCTATAGATAGCTTGATATATCTACTCTTACAGTAAATGAAGTTAGTCATGTCGAAAAAACAAACCTTTTCTATAATGAGGTTAATAGTATGAAAACAACACCATGTTTGGTTTCTTTGTCTGAGCTAATTATTTTTAATTCGACCACGCCCCCGATCTACACGCGCTATTGCTATTACAAACACCCATGTGAGACGCGCGCGACATGTACACGCCCACAACAGCGTCGCGAGCTCAGCGGCAAAACCTTTATTCAAGTTCACCTCGGCTGCTTATGTTTTCGTTTCTGCAAGAAGACGCGCTGTGAGAAATAAGATTTGTATTACCTCAGACAAAGAACATTTGAAGCGCGGCTCGGTTCAGCAAGAGATCTTTAACTCGACTAAGTCTTTCTCTTATTAGCCTGCTTGTGTTAGTTGTTATTGTTTTACTAACTTGTACACATTTTACTAGTTTGACTTTTTCCAAACTAATTCCTGACTATGAAGTTTCATTAACGGCATCTAAATGTTTTACGATGCCAGAATGTGTAAGAAAAAAGATTGAAAGGAATAACAGATTAATTTACCTCAAGATGCATCGTGCAAGCTGACCCACGGAGCAGATTGTTATAATGAGTAAGTATTGTTTGTTTATTTTTTTGTTTAGTTTACATGGTATCGTGGCCTGAACTCATTTACTAGTTGGGTTTTTCCCAAACTATAATTCCTAACTAAAATGCTTGAAATCGAGTGAAATATGAGTGCATGATGAATCCTGTGAGTCTAATAATGTTTAGACCATGTTTAGTATTAATACTCTGTTCACAAATCTATTTGATAAATATATCTATAGATGTTTATCGTCCTAAAAGCATTCTATATAAATATATAGCTTACATATACCGATAATAACATGCTCACAGATGTTTTGTTGTTTGATTTTTAGTGATCAGAGACCTGCACCACAGATAAATCCAGATGACTTTCCAACTGTCTCCTTAAACCCAGTCTCTTCAAGTTGTTTACCTATAGGAGCGCTGTACCAACATCAAATGTTTAATGGCAGAATTTTCATTTTGGGGTGAACTAACTTTTTAACCATACATGAATCATATTTTTGAGGATTACTAAATATACTGAGATGAAGACTTACTTTCAAATAAATCTTCAACAAATATTTCCAAATCATCTTTAGTCAGTCACACTCATAGGAGCCACTTTGTTGACATCACATGGAAAGCCAAGGAAACCAAGAATGTTATGTGTAGAATGAGAACAAAACGAAAGGTTAACAGCTTCAGTGAAGCTTCACACAATCCATGCCAGAAGCTGTCAGTACAAAGAACAAGACCACCGGGACAAAGAAAAGCCTGCAAAACATTAATCATTCACAGTAATATCAATTACATACATTTAGAAAATTTAAAAATAAATATGTATTTCAATGCAGCTTTTATGTTTGGCTAAAGTTTATCTATCCTACATCATTTGCAAATGTACAGTCATAATGGTACATCGTAGCAGACAGTCAAAACACACAAGGGACTTCTCCTATGCTTGCACTCTTTTAAATATTGCAATTAAGGACCTCTGCCTGGAGAAAGAGTGAGAGAAAGAGAGAGTGTAAGAGAGGGAGAGATAGTCCTGATGAGTGCTCTAGCGAAACTGTGTGCCAGTCATTAGCAAAGCATTCTCCCAGTGGGTTTTTATCGATTTACCATGACTAATGGATGGTGGCGGGGGGAAATCACTTTAAATTAAAATTAGGATTGGTAATACATGCAAATTCAAATAATGCTTTGCACCCAGTGAAGATAAAATGTGTGAAATGCGCATGTTTTCCTCGTACTTGTACAGCCAATTGTCTTCTGTTTTCGTTATACAGCCTAAAATCAAGTCAGATACACAGCCGAGGATCGGACGGCCCCTCCAGCTGCGATTTTGCTGGAAATTTTCCTGTCTGTTGAAAGTATGAAAAATCGATTTCACTAAATCTTCGCTGAGAAATCTCTTATCAATCCTAAGGACCGGCTATTTGTCTGGTTATTTTCTGAGGCCGGAGCTGTCTGGCGCATCTCAAGTGAGGGTGGGGTTCATTGTGCGGTATCATGTGCTGATGAGATTTCATTTGTCACTTCAGTTAAAGTATGGATTCTCTGACAAGCCTTATTTCTCATGGAGTCATTACAGTCTCAAGGGACATAAATATCTCTTGAAATACTAGCGGCTTGCTGGATAAAAAATAAATAAATGGACAGTTTTTGCAGTAGACTTTTTTTCAGTCCAAAATATTCACTGTAGTGAAGCCTAACCTCTTTGAATTAATCACAAAAGATTGGGTGCAGCATGCAAATGAGAAAATTAATTATGTAAAACACATGGTAAGCAAGTCTTTCCCTTAACGAAGATGGCAGGGCTTATTTAAATATTTGAAAAAGCTTTTTGCCCAGAGTCCTTGTGCTATGAGAAAAGCTTCATGTTGTAGAAGAAACAACATTTATTACTAAATAAACCCTTTTGCTGTTGAAGTAGTACACTGTTGAAAAATCGGTAAAATTTACGGTAAAAAAACAGCAGCTGTGGTTGCCAGAATAAAACCTGGAAAAATACGGTATATATTTTCTTTGTTTTACAGTTTTACGTTAAACACCAGCATTTCTAATAATAACCTATAATAACTGATATGATGTTAATATACCATCCTATTAAAGTAAAGAAATCTATTTCGTATCCTATAAAACAACTGATAACTATCAAATGCAGGTGGTGATGAGAAAGTCACATGATAAAACAGTGCTCATTACAAGATGTTTTAGATAATAAATGAGAAGGTGCTCAGAGTCAGTCACACAGACACTAAACACCATCATGGTAAGATTTATTGAACTGAAATGTGCAATAAACATTCATTTAACAACATTACATGTAATATACAACCCTATAAACATGACTGATACAAAATTGATACCATTGACCATTTAACAGGTTTTTACCGCTAGAATCACAGTCATTTTTGTACAGTTTAGCTTGAGGGTTCAGCACAGGTCATTGAAGGACTATACTATAATTGAAGGACAGCACAGGTCATTACAGTTTCATCCACATCCACTTGTTTTGGTTTATCAAAGTGGTGCTAAATTGCTCTGTATCCGTGTTCTCTGCTGAGTAAATAACGTGTTATACAGGCTCATTATAAGCAGATTAGATCTATTAGTTACCGCTGTGCTGCTCTCAAATCAGCTGCCCATAGGAGAGCAGAAAATCATTTTAAACTTCAATAAGTTACAAGCAGTGGCAAGCCTCTCCATAATCCACACTGCCCCAGGCAGCAATAAGACTGGATGCAATTATGCAGACAAAATTCAACACAAACAAAAGAAATGGAAATTAGCCTTAAATAAAACAAAAAAATGGGACAGAGGAGTAGAGAAAACAAGTTGGTCTCTTGCTGTCTCCCTCTCGCTTTTTCTTTCTTTGTGAAATTTCACATTGTGCATTTCAAAGCATTGTGTAAAGATCACGCGGTACAAACATGTGGGATTGTTAAGGTAAATTAGCCTTCTCCCTGAGATGCTGTACATGATTCATTCATGTGTTACATGCAGGCAACAAATGCATGACACATTTTTAAATATTGCAACAGCACTTATAAAAGCGTTGAACAAAAAAAAAAAGAGAGAGAATTTTGTAAAGGAAAGGATGTGACAAGTGACCAGGTATGGTTTCCCATACAAGGAATTTGTGCTCTGCATTTAACCCATCCAAGTGCACACACACAGCAGTGAGAAGTGAACACACACACAGTGAACAAACAACCGGAGCAGTGGGCAGCCATTGATGGAGTGCCCGGGGAGAAGTTGGGGGAACAGTGCCTGGCTCAAGGGTCTCACCTCAGTCGGTGTATTGAAGGTGGAGAGAGTGCTGGTTATTCACAATGCCTGCCAGCCCTGGGCCTCGAACCTACAACCTTTGGGTTACAAGTCCAACTCCCTATCCATTAGGCCAAAAGTAAAGTGTGATGTGCTAAACCCCTTTTTTCAAGTTTTACTGCGCACAGCTTATGACTTCATGCTTGAGTAATTAAATAAAACATTTGTTTTTGTATAGCATTCATATTTGTCTGTAATATACAAACACAGATATCACACCGGCCAACTGAAATGACCATGTTTTGACTGATGAGCTAAACATGACTGGAATAATAATAGTAATAAAGCCTTATGCTCCCTAATAATTCCAAAAGTAATTTGTGTGAACGCCATGCAATCAAACAACTCAGCAGCCTTATAAGAAATAACTTAAGGCTATATTACATTTACAAACATGGAAAGAATATGGTGCGGTTTGTGGTAAGATTTTTGTGTAGGCATTTTTTTTTTTACTTACTTAAGCCTATACAAATTATAAAACATTTTTAAATAAAACTACATTATGCACAGACATATTATATAAACGTATTATATGAGAGATATTTATATTTTATTTGTGTTGCTATGTGTTTAGTCGTCTTCTTCAATGCATTTGGCATCTTGGTTTTGGGTTTGGTTTGTGGGCCCGCCCACCTGATGACGCATTCGGGTTTTCTTTAAAGGCAGTCGCTCCTGATTGGCTGAATCACACATCCATTTGAAATCCACAAAGCTGAACCAGGAACTTCGGAGTCTTCCTCTCTTTTAAGTGGTAAGTCTGTGTCCTCAGATATACCGCTGTCGTTCTACACAGCCATGGATATCGCATTGCATTTAGATATCTGTTACTGGCCACGGAAACCAATAAGACTATTTTATTTGCAATTTGTAGCGCTTTACTGTTTCCTGAAGAATCCAAACACTCGTGTTTGGTTTAGCGCCCGCCCCCGCCCCCGCACAGTCTGTGGTTGGTCGAGCCTTTTGGGTTCTGTGCTGTGATTGGATAATTCCGCAGACTGTCTAAACTTCAGGTTGACTGCAGGAACTGGGTACGTTGACAGGATGGAGAGTGTAAACCGTGCAATTCTCCTACGTGGCATTTAAATGAATCGGGAGTCAGTTATATGTGTATTGCTCTGCCTAACATTTTTTTTATTTTATTCGTTTTTGTTTTAAACAATTCACATTGTTATTCGTTTGATAAGTGAATGCGTTTCGCGCATAATGATTGATTTCTTTGCATGTGTGCCAAGATACCTCGTGTATGCCACGTAACGTTAATCAGGTTGCATCAACGAACAATGCACATCCCCTATAATCCCAGATTCTGTTTTATAATTTCATTTTATATCAAACGTATCATGTTCAGGTCATAATTTAGTTCCTAGCTGCACTCTTAAAAATAAAGGTGCTTAAAAGGTTCTTCACAGCAATGCCATAAATGTGATCCATTTTTGATCTTAAACCAACCATTCAGTCAAAGGTCCTTTAAAAAAACATATCTTTCTTACCTTTTTATAACACAAAGAATCTGCTTTCTCTGCAAAGAACCTTTTGTGAAACAGGAAGGTTCTTTCAACTTTAAAAGTTCTTAATGGAACCATTTAGACAAAAAGGTTCTTCTATGGCATTTTGAAGCACCTTTATTTTATTTTTATCTATATTTTTATCTATATTTTTAGAGTGTGGGAACCTTTCATATTGAGCTCTCGATTACTAAAATGCATAATTCTGTCTTTATTTAATTCATTTTTCAAGAAATGCCTACGGTGCTTTTTTTTAATCTTAAATCTCTTTTCAAACCGAAACCTTTGTAGTTTAGCTTCTGAGAAAGGATTGTGGTCTTAATTTGAGTCTTCAAAGCACTGGTACACATAGCCCTGGGCAATAGCCCTCTATTTGTGAATCGACCACAACTCACTCAATGTATATTGGACAAAATTTGGACACTGTTATCTTTGAAGATATTTTATACGTATTAAGATTATGTATACGGTTTGTATCTTATTATTATAATTATTATTTTATTCTATGAAGGTATCCTTCATGTCACTATTTAATGTTTTATTTCTGTTGAGTGGCCAGTTTAAGCATTTTATGTCTAGTTTGGTGGGAAAGTTTGCAAAGAAGTTGGTAGTTGTTCAGATTTGTACCCTCTGTGTGACCTTACGATCTCCCGACTGTTGGTTGAATCATCACTGTTTACAAAGCCTAAGGGTATATGGGCAGAAATAAGACACAAGTTTTTCGAATACGGCCATGTTTGCCACTTAACAGCCCTTGTCAACTTCCTTTAGTGGTCACACTCATTACAAAGGAAGTGTTTGGTCATTGTAGGTCATGCCTTTGGGCTTGACTCAATCCATGTTGTGTAAACACAGTAATGGCCCTCTTCCTTAGGCATCTTTGGAAAAGTAATCCATTCCTCTTCCTCCCACTTTGTTGTTGCATGTGGAGGCCTTGTAATTACATCAACTTCAAGTAAAGATTAAAGACATCAAAAGTAGGATGCTAAAACGACCCTTGAACTCATTTTGCATCGGCAGCCAAAGGGGAGGTTTCAGCTCGCACAGTTGAGCCTCAAGAGAGGATGAACACAGCCTCGTAATTCTGTTTTCATGCACCTCTGCACTTCCTCCAGCTCTTCTGTTTTCCATGCTAATCAGTCTAGGCTCTTAGCACAGAGCCTGTACACCTTTCCTCAGGAGATCTCTGGCTTATGAGCCAAAATGGATCAGGTCAAAGGTCTACGGCTCGATTTCTCTTGGAGAGAATAGGTCAGAGAGGTTTAAACATCATCAGAAACATAGACTTGCCCTTCGGCTCATGCACCCTTTTTTTCAAAGTCTTTAACAGAAGGAGCAGTATTGATTGCAAATAGTATTGTGAGGAGGGCAGAATAAAGGGCTCCCTGACCACCTCTCGATTAAAAATGGCTTATGAGGCTGTAAGTATAGCTAATGCCTTAATGCACTTAACCCATTACCAATTTCAAAATTTTTTGCCTTCCAAACTAACCATTATAACATACATCACGAGATTAGGCACTTTTTCTCTCCTCTGGTCTTTTTTCACTTCAGTTGCTATGGAGATCAATCTGAGATCTCTATATCTCAGTAAAATGTAAAATGTAAAATGAGATGGAGTGTATGCTTCTTTAAATGGACAGTCTTTGCAGTGTTAAACCCTACTTTAATACTGCATTGAATGGACAGATACATTCAGAATGCTACATGTGACAATTTGGCCATTTGTTTTTGTACTCTGTAGAGTATTTATTTATTTATTTATTTTAATTTCTATACGATTTTTTTTTTCAACAAGTACATACAGTACAATGGCATAATACCTGCCTCATTATTTAGTAATATTTGCAGAACTTTTGATTACTTGTCTGTCCAGAAAACCAAAACTTAAAACAGGAAATCATATAAAGGATCCTTACATTTCCTCATTGCCAAGTCAATTAATATCTTGAAAACTGCAGTGCAAAAGTGGTGCAAACCCCTAAAAACAAAATCATAGTTATAAAGGAATAATTAATAACATTTGTAAATACAAAAAAGTATGTATCTTGAAAAAAGAATGTAAAGTTAAATTGTGTTATTAATTTATACTTGCGTACACCACATTAATTTTTGTCATCATTACTGAGTCATTTAACTTTTTCTTGAATATGGTCAAAAAAGCATGTTAAGCCAACACAAAGAACCACTTAAAACCTTTCTTAGCCCTTGGCATATGTGCTCCAAAACTAATGTCACTGACCCAAAGTTTGAATCATTTATATAAATTAACTCAGTGTAACAGTGTAATTAGGTATTCTAAAAATCTTTTTTTTTTTAATCCACATTTGATTATTGCAGAATATATATTTTTGGACAGAAGTATTCCGCATAGTGCAATTTAACACAAATTCACCAGTGTAAGGGTGGTTTGCGGGCATGGGAAGACTTTCAAATAGTCCTTGTCTCGGATCGACCTTCACATGATTGAATTCCTTGAAGTCCCTTGCCACCTCTGGGGATGTGCCTTACATGAAATTCCTCTTTCTAGCTTCAAGAGATGCTTTCCATCTTACACAATCACCCATGACTTTTACAGCAATTTAGGATGTGATGCCCTTAAAGTGTAGTGCAAGACTGTGCTTTACAAATGGTGCGTCACAACCTGAAATAAAAAAAAGGAACTTGAGGGAATGAACTGCTAAATGTCAGAGGTTTAGTGGCATTTTCTCATCCTAAAATCCACGAAAAAAACTACTGTCAGTAGTTCTCAAAATCGTCCTGTTGTGGTATAGGATTTGTGAATATTTCATAGTGTTGCATTGAGTCACATTGCCATTCAGTGTAAAATTTGGGTCTTGAAGCAAAACCACTTTAGAACCGCTGTTCTTGCTGGTTTGTAGATAAGCAGTGTTTATCCATTAAAGGTGCTCTATGCAATCTTGCAAACACTATGGGCACAGGATGTGCACCAAAGCAAAAACAAACCTCGGCCAACCAATCGGCAAGAAGAGGTGGGGTTTAATGCGCCTTAAGCACCACCTCTTCTTGCCGATTGGTTGGCCGAAGTTTGTTTTTTGTTGTGGTGCCCATAGTGTTTCTTTTGGTATTGCAGCCTCGGTGTTGTCTATCGAGAGCGTGTTTTTTCCCAATGTATTCAGAAGGCAGACAGCAAGACGATCAAGGGGTGATGCATACGGTTTGAGATAAAAATGAAATCGAGCTAAAATCGCATAGAGCCTTTAAGTGAGCTTTGGTAGTATTCCCATTCATGTGCATTAAGTATTTTAAGCTGTACCCACAGCATATGTTTACTTGAGGATAGGGCTGGGCGATACAAATCAAACTATATAATATGCGCATCTCATCAGTTAAGCCGGTTCTTTGATTAGCGGTTAATCCCTGTCAGCTGTTTTCAAAAGGAACGGCAGCTTATAAACAGAGCTGTAGATCACTGAGAAGCTGCGCCATTGAATCACCCGCTAAACTCAACACATAGCTTGTCTGACGCTGCATTTAAAGCTGATGGAGATTTACAGCTAACCAAAGAACCAGCTTTACTGACGAGATGCGCATAATATATCGTTCGATATATACATCACCCTGCCCTACTTGAGGACTACAGTATTATTTTTCATTTGATTCTTGTAAGCAGACAGACACAGAGCTCTCACTTTTCACTGTTCACTTACTCTTTCCTCATACTTGGTGTCTTTTTCATTCTGTTTCTCTCTCAGGTGAATGAAGGATGGGGAAAAAGGATGCAAGTTCTGTCAAGTTGCCGGTCGATCAGTACCGTAAACAGATCGGTGAGAAGCAGGCTTTATTTTTTAATATGGATGTTAGTAACCTTCATCAAATATTCATCTGGTGTTTTATTAAAGAGAGTCTGAAATGTTGCTTTTTCTCCTTCATTTCAGCCACTGTGATTATACTGCTTATAAATTTTACGCATGAACAGACTTTATGATCAGAATGCTCAGCTGGGAACAGACCAGCGTGACTCAAAAAAGCTCCGAAATAAACAGCAGCATATATTGTACAGTCTTCATGTTTAGTTTCTATAGACTGCATTTTTTTTCTCCATTTGTGCTTTCTGTTGTATAATTTAGCACACAGCTTTAGAGGAAACAATCATTAGCTTTGCCTCCTCTTTCTTAACCAAGGCACTGTATGGCCTATCAATCATAGTAGTACCGGTTAGCATGCCAGCTGTGATAGCGGAAGGAACATGGGGTTTGTTTTATAACTTAGACAATGTCAGTATTGATGCTAGGGGCTGTATGAAGAGAAACTGCACTGTAAACATCTAGCAAAGCCGTATAAATGACATTTCTCCAATAGCAAATTCAGTTAATTTAGTAAAAGTTAGGCTGGTTGGGCATGCTACACATACACTGAGAGAGCAACATTGATAGTGTTGAAAGAAATGCTAGATTTACAGTATTGTTAAATGCAGTATTGTAAAAAAGTTGATATATATATATAAATTAATAATTTTATTTGTGAATGACATTTTAAATTAAGACATAAATGTATTTATTTTATATATATATATATAAATATATAGCTGTGGAAAAAAATAATAGACCACTGCACTTTACTCCTAAATCAGTCTTTGTTAAATTTCTACACAAACATACCTCATTCTATTTATTGATGTACTTATTTGGTGAGCATCCAATCCAATTTTATTTAACGGGAAAAGTATAAAAAGCACTGCTGTAATCAACACTTTCCTCTCGCAGTGTGACCAATTGGATGGTAAAAATGCTTGAAGTCTTTCAGAAGTAATTAGAAATGTAAAAATAACACTAAACATGCCAAAAACAGTGAAAAGAAAGGTTTTAAATCAATCCTAGCTTTACTGTCACAAGGATTCAGTGAGCGTCAAGTTGCTTCTATACTTGATATTTCAAAGACAGCAGTTCACAAAAAATGAAACAATCGTGCATTTTTTTGCATTGGTGGTGTATTGGTGAGATTAAGTGTTTTAGGATAAAACCCAAAATAAACTTATTTTCCTGCACTGGTCTCTCTTTTTTTTTTTTCCAGAGCTGTATATATGTTTTGTGCTTAATAGTGCCAAACTGTTTTATATGGAGATAAAATAATTCCATAAAGATTTGCATGTGAATAGTACGTGTTTTGCAAGTGTACATAAGATTGCAAGCGTACATTCAATTTGCAAGAGCGAGAAAAGATTTGTAAAGACGCAAATCGAGATTCAAGCGTGAGAAAAACAAGATGTGCAGTCTTTCACTTTTTTTGCAAGTGTAATTCAAGTATTGTGAAACTGCAGCTTCATGCTAATGCAAAATAAATATGATCTGTATTCTTCAGATTAAAATTTTTCCGCGTTTAGACTTTTGGCACTATTTTTTCGCCAAAATACGGCCAAATGCATTGCAAACCTGTAAACAGCGTTTTGCAAGCAAAATGACCTGTGTCAAGAACTGCAAATCGGATTAATAGCGTAAAACTAATCTGTGTGACTAAAAATAAACTTTTGCAAATGTAAAAGCGACTTGTTGTGTACGTAGGATAAAAACTTCCTAAATAACCCAAGATGTACAGTTCTGTCTTTCTTATCCTTGCGCTTACACTTCAGGCAAGATTCTCTCACTCATTTCAGTTTTGCAAGCACGAGGGGGAAAGCGGGATTACCTTCATCTCCTAGCCAGAAAACAAGATGGAATCATTTTTCAAAGAGATACAGTTCTTTACCAAAAAGTATTGTTTGTTTACATGTTTTACTATCAGTAAGCAGAATAGAATCCATGTATAGTTCTATATCAAATAAGCAAGCCTTTAAACAAGGCTTAGAATTATTATTTATTTTACTTTTATGAATATGAAATTTCCAAATAAAATTATAAGATTCAAAATAAAATTAATGGATATACTATTTGATTCAAAATAAAATAACACATCTTTTTGAAGTCAAATCACAATTATAACCTGTTTTCTCCTGGACATACAGGGATACTTCTCCCAAAACTTCTTTAAATGTACACATTCATAAAAAAGATGAGCTAATTTTTCTGGTTCATCCAAACAAAATGAATATTTTCCTTCAATATCCATAAACTTTGACAAAGTATAATTACTGATGTACATGTTATGAAGGATTTACCATAGTTCAAATGTAATTCTCTATGTTTGTTAGAGATACAAAATCTGTCAGGGAGCAACCAAGCCATTTTCCATACATTATCTGTAAAGCAAACATTCCAGAAAAATTTTCCTAGGCTTTAGGGATATATTTTTATATAACAATTGTCTAATAAACTTATTTGTACATATTTTACTATTAATATCAACTCCATTTAGACAAAGAGCAGGTTCAGATCATGGCCTCACCATAAGTAAACCTGTGGAGATGGCTTTCATTACATAATTATAATCTTTATATTTAATAGGAAATTACCATTTGATCATAAAATTAAAAGAAAGCAAATTAGCTGATTGATCAGACAAAAACAAATACCTTTATCCATCCAACTAACTGTAATGTAAGCATTATTCCACAGGATTACTTTATGAGGAGAAAAGGTGTGTACATAAAATAACTTCCAAGCCTTGCCTAAATGAAGCAATCAGATAAAGTTACGTCGATAGTCTGGAAACCTCATTTGATTGGCTAGGAAGATGAAGGAAATCCCGCCTTCCCCCTCGCGCTTGCAAAACTGAAATGAGTGAGAGAATCGTACCAGAAGTGTAAGCGTAAGGATAAGAAAGACAGAACTGTACATCTCGGGTTATTTAGGAAGTTTTTATCCTACGTACACAACAAGTCGCTTTTACATTTGCAACAGTTTATTTTTAGTCACACAGATTAGTTTTACGCTATTAATCCGATTTGCAGTTCTTGACACAGGATGTTTACAGGTTTGCAATGCATTTGGCCATATTTTGGCGAAAAAATACTGCCAAAAGTCTAAACGCGGAAAAATTTTAATCAGAAGAATACAGATCATATTTATTTTGCATTAGCATGAAGCTGCAGTTTCACAATACTTGAATTACACTTGCAAAAAAAGTGAAAGACTGCACATCTTGTTTTCCTCACGCTTGAATCTCGATTTGCGTCTTTACAAATCTTTTCTCGCTCTTGAAAATTGAATGTACGCTTGCAATCTTATGTACACTTGCACAACACGTACTCATCACATGCAAATCTTTATGGCATTATTTTATCTCCATAGTTTTACTGCATCCACCTAAACAGGAAAGGGTCCATAGGAAGGTGTTATTGTTTTTGGTTCCATTTACTGTTAAGGTAAAATTTTGGTGACATTTTATATCATTTTTTATTTTTATTGTGTGGATTTCTTTTGAAATGACTGAATTTCACCCCTTAAAAAATTCAGTGAACAAAATGTGCTGTAAGTCCACTTGTATCCTCCACTGAACATCTGGAAGTTCTTTATTTGGAGGGATGAGATATGGAGACATAGTTTTATAATGGCACTAAAGCAATGTCTTTTTTCCATTGGCACATCCCTGATGTAATTTGCAACACAGTGCACGGCGACATCATCTCCCTGCAGAAAGAACCTGTCTCCTACACATGATTTTATGCGAGTTCATTTTGCACTCTTTAGAAGGACTATTAAGCTTGCGTTGCTCCGTCACCTTGCCTTATTGTGCCTGTGCTGCATGACTGTGCTGGCAACATAACAAGCTGAACTCCTGCTGGAGCCTGCGAATCTCAGACATATCCCATTTTGTTTTCTTTCTCTTGCGTCTCATCAATTCAAAGTCGTAACAGCAGTTTGTGGACAATTGAGTCCCCCCCCCCCCCCCTCGCTTTCCCTCAGTTTGCTTTGAAAAGAAGTCTATATCAGCCCATTTCAGAGAATCGCTGTTTAACAAAAAAAGCGCCCCAAAATAGCGTAAAGCAACACAAAGGAAGAATACACATCGTAATTTGACATTGTAATGAGAAGGAAATTTTTATCCTGACAGGTCTTGCTTTCTCTCTTTTTTTTAAGGCGAGAAACCTTTTGTGATGTCAAGTAGCTTGTAGGGCTGCTGTAGACACATTGACTTTAAATACTGTTATTAAGCTACATAATGGACTCCAGAGAGCTGTTAGCCACCAATATGGTTCCTTGGGTCTGTGTGGTCATCCCCCTTGAGTCTAGATCATTCACACCATCCTCTCTGTCTTTGTTTAGCAATTATTTGCATGACCAAACACTCAAGTCCTCTCCATTTGTGATCATTTTTGTTTGAATGTGCGCTTAGCTGATCTGTATATGGATGTAATTTGAGGGCTGATGGAGCTTGTATGTTACAGTTCTTCTCAGTTTTTAAAACCATGGACTGACCCTGTCACCCGATGGCAGAATGGTGCATGTCACAGTGTTTTTAGCTGTGTGCAAAGGTTGCACTTCCTACCTCTGTACAGACAAACACTCTTTTTTGTGTTAAATGAGTCAATTTGTTTACAAAGACAAAGTTCTTTATTTTTGAACTCAGTGCACTCCCAGTACATGTGCGGTGCTGGTTTCAAATTGGACACACAAAGGCCTGTTCACACTAAATCCGAAGTGTTTGGCCTGAAAGTATTAACACTTTAGTAAAGGGACCAATTCTCACTATTAACTAGTTGCTTACCAGCATGCCTATTATTTATACATTGGCTGTTTAGCACATATTCTACATGAACATATTCTACATCCCTAATCCTACTCCAGTACCTAAATTTATTTTTTATTATTAATTAGGAGCAAATAAGGAGTTTTATGACAAAAGTTATAGTTAGTGGTTTGTTAAAGGAATAGTTCACCCAAAAATGTCATAATTTACTCACCTTCAAGTAGATCCATTTCTTTGTTCTGCTGAACAGAAAGGAAGAAAAAAAAAAGTTTGTAACCAAACTGGTTTGGATCACCATTGGTTTCCATAGGAGGACAAAAAAAAAACTATGGTTACCCTTTCAGTCAAATCACTTCGACGTTACATATGGGAACTCGCCAGAGAGACCGATTTGCCTTTGAGCTTTTACTAAAGGCCAATGAAT
>JAUMHG010000020.1:2320055-2331737 GCA_032359395.1 Enteromius anoplus
GCTGATGCGAAATCTAATAGGCAGCCAGTGCAGAGACTTTAAAATTGGGGTAATATGATCATATTTTCTTGTCCTGGCAATTGAGCCAAAGAAGCAAGATGGCTGTATGTGGAATATTATGCTCTTATAGCTTGTGTTACAAACAAGATGAATAAACCTGAATGAAAAAAAAAACATTACTCAAAATAAAATATTGGAATGAAACATTGGCTTTTGATTTGTGTCAGTGACTATTTGTTCAACAAAACCATTCAGCCTGATTAGCATGCAAACATTTGATCCTATGTTTTGCTTACTTTTTTCAGCTGCTGATCTGCTATTGGAAAAGATAACAAGAACATTCAGTAAAGTGTTTGTAATTGTAACTATTTTACAAGGTGGTGTTTTTGTATGATTTTGTATAATGTAAATAATTGGAAAATCATTTGACAGAAACTAGGTATAAAGATCCACCCCTAACACTTATAAACCAACACAGTATCATTGTGATTCATAATTGTTGATTTTGGTGAACTGGTTGCTATTTTGTATGAATTTGGATTTTCTAATTTATTTTTCCTTATTTAATTTTGCCCCATTGGTGGTTAAGGTTAGAGGTAGGCCTTCATTCTTACTTTTATTTAAGGTTGCAGATTTTTACGCACTTGTCAAATGGGAAATTACCACATCAAAAAATAGTCTTTAGACTTTTTTGTGAGAATGAGCCTTAACATAGCCTCACTGTCACTGTGTGAAAATGTCTGCAAATGACATTGCATGATTTCATAGAAACTAGCTTATCAACAAACAAACAAAGAACACTTGTAGAGACCAGAATTGCTTTGTGTAGCAATGCTTTAGATAGCATCTGGATGTAGCAGCACCTTAACTACCACTCATAACACCTCAGCAACCACACAGAAAAGCCAAGGCAGATAAAAACGTGTTACAATCATTTTGCCGGTGAAACAAGCGTTTTAGTGTGAATGTTGTTGTCTCATGTAAACTCATAACATTTTCCAGACTGATATTTGTGCGAGTGCTGGGGATGTTGGTTTGATGGCCTTCAGCCATGAAAGCACCTCAGCGTGCAGCAGCACTGAAGGATGTCATTGTACTCGCTTTTGATAAATGTGAGGGGGAGTGAGGCAAGGAACAATTCCAGCAGTGTTATCAGGAGCAAACAGGCAGAGTCATGGGGCCCCATCTGCAGGAACGAGATCGCAGCCGTGTTGATCGCCTTCCTGCGCGAGCGTGGACAGGCCGTGACTCATTCAGCTGGCAGAGGGAAGGCCATTCTCAAAGCATCTCTAGACTGCCATCTTATTTATTGATAAAGACAAGTGACACTATATAATCAGACAGCATCATCTTTCCTTATCACCCCACAAATAGGCCTATAACCATTGTTTATGTCCATTTATATATGGATTTATATTTTTATGTATAGATATAAATATATAGATATAGATATAAATATAAAAATATTTTAGAATATGGATATATGTTTATCAATGTAATGGAATTACTCAAAAGCATAAAGAATCTAATTTCCAAAATTAAAATAACAATATGAATTATTAGTAGTAGTATACATAGTGTATATAATAATAAATCTAACCTCTCTCTCTCTCCTTATCACCCCACAAAAATAGGCCTATAACCAATGTTTATGTCCATTTATATATGGATTTTTATTTTTTATGCATAGATATAAATATATATATAAATAAATCTTTTAGAATATGTATATATATTTACTCAAAAGCATAAACAATCTAATTTACAATAATAAAATAATATGAATTATTATTATTATTATTATACATAGTGCATATAATAATAAATGTAACCTGTCTTTCTCACTCTCTCTCTCTCTCTCTCTCTCTCTCTCTCTATATATATATATATATATATATATATAATTTATAGAAAATGGTATACAATTTAAAAAACTGTTATTTTCATATGAAGTTTGCGTGACAAAAAAAGGGAAATAAAATATAATAAAAGATATAAAAAATATTGTAAAATAAATAAATGTATTATTTATATAGAAAGACATTTAAAAAAACGCATTTTGTTCTTTATGTCTGTATATGCGTATATCAAAACAATATATATGTGTGTGTGTGTGTGTGTGTGTAAAAATATAATTTTATACATAAAAGGTTTAATTTTTTTATACTGCTTCTAATTTTAATCACCTACCTATTTCATCTTGTTTTCACTTTTTTTTTTACCGCACAACCTTTTTTTTTTTTGGAGGCTCCTGATTATTATTAATGAAACTAATGTGACAGCAGAGCAACTCAGGAGCCCCTTATAGACTCCCAGTAGAACAACATGGCCTCCTTCATTCACAGAGGACACCTAGCAAGGCTTCCTCTAGCGTCACGCTTCATCTACATTTTCACCCTTTGTCTATAATTCAGCGCAAACAAACAGTTCTGCCTGTTGGTTGCCAGGATGCAGAGTTCAGGTTTCTAGGGTATTTGATAGGGTTTGGGGGGGGGGGGGGAGCCGAACACCCTGAGAAGACTGCTTTTGTCACGGGCCACGGCCGCTCTTGTTTGTTCCCATCTACGAGTGATTCCATGGTTTCTTTAACAAGAGGAAAGTAAGAAATGGGGTAAACTTTGCTGGTCCTACATACAATTTATATTCTGCTGAATCACAATAATCAGTGCAGACACCTTTACACAAGCTTGCTCACATTACTTCTACCCTGGCCGGAGAATGACTGCACGGCACGCCGCTCTCTGTTATCCTCCTCGAGATCAGAACGCCACAGCGACCTTGGTGACCCTTTCTTTAGAAGCAGAGCACGAGCGCTCACTGCGATTTGCAAAAAGCAGAATAATTGTACATTGAGGGTTCACTATTAATATGCAAGCGGCTTAACGTCTGCTCCCCCGGGAAATTTATATCGGAGTCGTTTACCCTGACTGTGTCCTTCACCAAATAACCACGAGTCAATGCGACCTATTTTGCTTATGAACCTTTTCAGACTCGGCGCAGTCACAGCCTGTACTGTTATTCTTTGTGAGAACGAGCCAAACTCCATATGAGACAGTTCAAACGAACAGAGTAAATCTTCAATAAGTTCATCGAGCGAAGACACTGTTTTGAAGTCTGGCTGATTTATTACGCTTTTAAATGCTTGCGGCCTTACATTTCCCAGCATATCTGATAGTATGTCAATGGGTCTGGCGGAAAAAGTTTAGTTATATGCTATAAAACATGATGACGATTTTGCAGGACTATAAAGTAGGCCTAATTACTACATTGATGTTTTTTTGGGGGGGGGAATAAAGTTATCCTTTTACCATGTTAGTTAAAAAGATGTCAACTTCTGAAAATTTCACATTATGCATATTTAGTAGAAGGGGAACGGATCTGGCCCACTACATAATAAATCTGTTAAATGTCATGAGTTTCATACAATAACCACTAGGTGACAGCCTTCACTTCATTAAGATAGCAGAAATAGCCTACAGTATGACAATACAAATTGAAAATGAAACTGCAATTTAAATTGCTGGTGCTTTACTGTAATTATTTACTTAATTACTTAATAATTAAGTCATGATTAATGTGAAATAAAGTCACTTAGGTAGGGGGGGAGTTGGTGTTTTTTTTTTTTTTTTGTGAACATCGATGAAGTTTGCCAAAGCACATAAATGCACACACAACATTTGATATAGATGATTACAGGTTTTAGTACAATGATGTTGCCCTTTATATTCAGAAAACAGCACACCTCAAGGTCTAGCACGACTTTGCAGGCTTATTAAGATTGTGCACTGAAGAAAAGCGGTCATGTAAGACACATACTGTACAATGTGTGCGCCTATCTATAAAGGTTGCTGGAGATCTTATCATGGAAATAGAACTCCTTCTCTACCAACGAGTTCCCCCCGAGACCAAAAAGAAAAATCAATTGGTTTTGGCATGGAAAAGAGAGCAACACAACTGGCAAAATATCAAGCTCTACAGGTTCTTGGCAAACCTTAAGCCTCAAGGTGCAATCCAAAATCCTAAAGTGAAAACTGAAAACGTCTGGTAGTACTGAACGAACATTAAATCAGATAATAAGTGATTCTAAGAATGTTTATGAGAGTTGACAATTAACTATTCAGCTGAATCTGTGTTTGTTACTTTGAAGCAGAAACCCATTTCATGCTGTGTTTTCTTTAGTGCTCTTGTCACACAGCATCTGAAATGAAGGGTTGTGTCTTTAAAAGCTGTCATGCTTCACAAATACCAGATGGAGTCCGGCACTAGCAGGACATGATGGGGAGGACACGCCAATCCTTTCCAAAGAAAACAAACTGGGTGTGGAGCGTGTACAGCAGTGTCACAGTTCACAAGATAATGATCTTACAATTGCTTTTGATACTGTACGGCCATCGCTGTACATTAAACAAAGTTCTCTTGATTGTGCGCCGCAGAAACTAATAAATCAAATAGGTTTTTGTTTCTTCGTTTTTGTACTAAAATGTACTAAAACATGACATAGCAAGGCTTTTTAAAAAGATGATTTTTACAGCACCGTGTTATTAAAAACGTTTGTGGTTGTTTAAATTATTATAAATGTAGTGTCTCAGTGTCCATTTGAATTATGTAGCATATAAAACTGTCTGAGACTTAGTTTCTTAGTTTGATGGCTGCCTTGGGACAGATGAGAAAGAGCATAAATGTTTCAGACAAGAGTCATGCAGTGCATTGGCAGGGCAGCTCAGCTTTCTGTTCAACATGCAGCTCTACACCGGCCAGCATGCGGTTCATGTTCCTTCCTTGTCAATAATTACTCTATATCTATTGATCTAGATATTATAGTAACTGTGGTGACCATGTGCAAAGAAATCTGACATTATAGACATTATAGACAGTGTTGTTCTTTCATGGTGAATGCACAATATGATGTGCCATGGAAATACAACACTGTATCTACATGAGTCTGCTTTAGGCTTAAGCTGTTTAATGTATTGTACTTAGTAAATTTACACTAGTTGTTATCAACAATAGTAATAGGATTGTGGTTTGTGTGCAGGGCTGAATGATTAACAACAGGGCCCAGATATACCTGTTTCACCTGTACAGCAGAAAGGTAATAGTAAAGCACACTTAACCCTTTTGTGTCCAGGTCCAAAGGGTCGTTTACAGTCTAACCTTGAACATAAAAGTCTTGCCACGTTGCGGTATGGGAGGTTCTCTGCAAGTTTAAGGCGTTGTTGAGTCAACACCTGAGGTAATTTTTATTTAAATGGGCTTTTTAATATTGTGTTTTTGTATTCTTTACTTTGGTCTGTGGTATTTAACTGAAACTGATGAGATGACTGCAATATGATGATATCAGAAATATTACAGAAAGAGAGGAAGTGACTTGTGGCCAAGTATGGGAGCCAGTACTCAGCATTCGTGCTCTGCATTTCACCCATCTAAGTGCACATAGACACACACACACACACACACACACAAACCCGCGACCACTGGGTTATAAGTCTGACTCGCTATCCATTAGGCCCCTTATCAACAAATCCTTATAATTAAACAACAACAGTCAATCAATCATAAAACATATGTTTTTCAGTTTTAGCATGTATGTGATTTTTTTTTAATCCACTCTTAATTTCTTTAAACCCAGACTTTTCAAGCATGGGCTTCATGGGCCTGTTTGACTTCCTGAAGGCCTCCCTGTGGATAAGATAAAACATACAGAACTGAAATAATATAGAAATGTTGGTAATGGACACATTTACGGGTTGTAAAAAGGGTGAATTTTGTAAAAAATGCAATTGCTCATTTGGACAAACATAAAAGTAACACAATAACAAATAAGTAAAAAACAGTTGATTCTCAATAAATAATAAAAAAAAATAATTGCATACAAATATATATATATATATATATATATATTTAGGATTTTGTAAAAATGGTGATTCTCAAAAGAAAATAATAAATTAGCATAATCGGACACACAAAAACAAACACATAAGTAAATAATGGGTTATTCTGAAAAATAAATAAATAATAACATCTCATGACTGGATGTTTGTTCCCACAAAATTACACGAATGGACAAACAAATAGATTTATTCAAAAAGACTATTATTGAAATATTTATAAAATGAATAATAAATAAAATAAATATTAGCATAATTTCTTAATAGCCCAAATAAAAAAAAATAAAAAAGCTTGATACTTACATGCACATTTATACTAGGAAAATAATTAAAAACAATTGAAATCACAGACTGAGTATTAAATGACACAGAGTGTGTCTTGAGTGTGCAGCTGTAATGCACGCGCATTGAACTCCCCGACTTCCCATAATGCTCCAGTCACGTGGCCCACTTTATGAAGCCAGACTGTCAAATCTGAAACTTCCTGGGCTGCGATGCAGTACATGCAAGACCATGACGTTTACTTCAGCCATGTAACTTGTCAAAGGATCGCGCGTTTGTAAGGAGTCAAGCTACTTAAAGCGATTAGCGTGGGCAGTGGTGTGTGTGTGTGTGTGTGTGTGTGTGTGTGTGTGTGTGGAATAGAGCGGGTTTGTTGTTTGAGGAGGATGTGTGTGTGCTGACAGCGGCACGAGCGGCAAACCAGCAGCAGCTCCTTATATCTGTGGAAGAGCACGGCATGAAGAGATCAGGTAAGATCATCAGGTATTTATTTACACCAGTGTCGCGCGCGCGTGTGTGTGGGGGGGATATACAGTTGTTTTGCATGTCATCGAGCCGTCAGTCTCAACACTGATACACACGTTGATTGTTGTTTTGATAGCACGCAATCCATTCACATTCACCAAGTTTTTCTACTCAGAAAGACACTTCTCAGGTGTATTTTGTCTTTGTATTTTGGATTATATGTGTTAATATGTTATGTACAGTCCATATGTTAGGAGTTAGCCTACTTATATTAATAGTTTGATGATGTCATGTGCTTCAACCGCATCTTTATGAAAAGATCTACTGCAGATCTCAGATTACAGTCTGTCTGTCGTCTTCTTGAAAAAACGTACTGTGGTAGTACCATGGTATAGTGATACTAATACCATAGTGCTTCTAAATAATGGCATCGCACTATCGTGGTTCATGTATCATGGTACCTCCATGTTTATGTATTTGCACGTGTCTGGTCTGATTATATGAGTGATGTGGAGAGATTCAAAATCCAGTAACATGTATGGCACAGCTGCTTATTATTTTGGAATTTTCCACTATTAATCTTCTGCTTCTGCTTCTCCCATTTCCTCACAAAATGTTTTTTTTTTTTTTTTTCTCGGCATAAACCAGATAAACCAGTTGAATACTAGTCCAGCCAGGAGCTTAAATGACCAAGAGTGGTTTAAAGATTTTTTTTTATGCATGGTTGTAAAAGACTACATAATATATTGTATATATTATAATATATACAAGTATATATATTTAAGTATATTTATATATGTGTATGTATATGTATGTATGTGTATATATGTATGTATATGTGTATGTATTTTGTGTATGTATGTATGTGTGTGTATATATATATATATACATATATATATATTTTTTTTTTTCATTTTAATATTTAATTAATAATATATCCATAGTCCATACATGCAGTGTTTTTGAATAATTAAAATGTTTTGGTTAGATAAACCATTGCTACCTAATGATTAACCACATCCAAAAATATATATATATATTTTTTTTTACATATGTGTGTATACTGTGCATATTTATTATGTATATATAAATACATATACATATACATAACATAAACATAACATATGTTATATATAGGCATTTTTTTTAATTATAAAATGTAGACATGTTTGTGTCTATTTTGAATGCTTCTAATCATTTGACAGCACTAAGATAAATATTTGTATTTACTATTCTTCATAAGTTTAATGTATTTTGAGATTTTAGTATATAGTATCTTTTTATTTGTTGAGTCAGTAAGTTATGGTAAGGACAAATGGGGGGGAATTTGATGTTAAATTTTGAAAAAGAGAAAATAGAATGAAATGCAACGTTTGTGAGCTAGTGATGGTCACAAATTCATTTAAAAGTAGACGTGGCATGTAAAGTTCTAGGGTATGTTTTGAAGAAAAAAATCAGACAACAGCCTGCGAACTTGTCAGACAAGTAAATCTGGATGTTGCAGACATTCTGGGTTGGTAGTAACACACCTAAATTAAATCATCACGTCCTGTTGGAAATGTTCATTGTGAGCAATTATTGCTTTCAGCAGGAACTGTAACACAGCTGTAGACTAATACACAGATGTTCTGACTGCTGATCCACATGTAGCAGCAACATCCATCTTACTGTAAACAGCACAAGGACTAAACACTTCCTGGATGACTATACACACACTTCTGGTTGTCTGATTTGCTCCTGCTTATTAATACAGCACAAAATTACTGTTCGGTTATAATTTCCTCAAACTTGTATGAATTCTGTGGAACACGAAAAGAGAAGTTTAGCGGAATATCTAGCTTCTCTCTTCCACACAATGAACCTTTTTTGAAGTAATAGACGTAAACCATTATTCCCTGGCAATTTGCTCTTGACAGCTGTGATCACCACTCGCTGTCATTGTACGACTTTCTCCGTCTGTGTAAGAAGGTAAAACGAGTTTCGAAAGACATAACACTGTTGTTTTTAAACCCTTTGTACACTAAACCGCTTTGTAAACCTTATAATTTAAAGGTAATAATGCCACAAAGGTGACACTCAAGCTTCTCAACCCTGAAGGGCTGACGTTCCTCAGCTTTCCCACAACCATCCAGCCTATCAGGTTTAATACAGAAGTTTTTATGGGTGCCCAGTCAAGGGTTTGCTTTCAAAGAGCTCTCCGTTTTGTTAGCCCGGAAAGCTTTTGTCCCTTGGCTTGCGACCAGTCTTTTGGAAAGGGCAGCTATACATCTTCCAAAGATCTAAGGCAGCAGAAGAAAACACTCTTTTCATAACTCTGAACGCTGACATAAATGATGAAAAAAACTGATTTGATGCAGCAGTCTTTTAATATATAAATATCAATAATTAATTATAAGTAAATATTGCATACACAGAATTAGTAGACTAAAATGAAAAATTAAATGCATGTTTGATACCAGACATAAGCTGTATAGTTAAACCTATATGTGTTACTATTTTTATAAAGCAGTGAAAGCAATTTAAAACAAGCCAATAGATATTTATAGCCTGTAGCTGGATCTTCTCAGAGTTTGTTTTCATCTCTTTTCGCTTGCTCTTGCCCACGTTCATAGAGTAGTTAAGCCATTAGCTCTCTACTGCCAAACATTTTAACCACAGTCTCCCAAATATTTGAAGTGCATTGATGGTCTATTATTTTGTGTACGTTTTTGGTGCATATATTTGTGTGCATAAGCGACATTCATCATTCAACTGGGTTAAAAGGTTGAAGTGTTGTGATTGAGGAATGAGATTACTGTCTCAGACTGTCTGTCTGTCACGACCACTGTTCAGCTAAATCCCTGCCCGCTGAAATATTAATGCAGCACAATTATGTGATTACTCTGTTACCCTCAGCTGATGATAGATTGTCTGTATTCAACCCCTCAAATTCAGCTTCAGTGATTGGAGGTGGCGGTTAGCATGAGGCTTCCCCCAAAACAGCCTGTCATTTAAAAAAAATGATTAGAAATGGTGCCGCTGAATAATTTTGACTCTTTTTGTTGCTATTTATTTAAATATGAAATCATTGTCAAGTGCTGTTTTACTCACTTTTCTAATTCTGGGCATGTGATTGTTATTGGCCATTAACTGAGTCACATAAAGTATTTTACTCCAATTTGATATTTTGTAAGCCGTACAGTTTTTTTAGATTACTGTGTGAAAATCTTGGAACTGAAGCCCAAGACTTACTAAAACATATTTGTTGAATATTTACAAAATAAGACTGTTTAGCAAGACCTTTCATACAAGTTTGTTATACATTATATATTTGTTTATAGTATAGGTAAAGGTGGCTTTTCTACTCACCAAAGCTGCATTTATTTGATCGAAAATACAGTAAAAGCAGGAATATTGTGAAATATCGGTTTCTTTTTGAATGTATTTGACATTGTAATTCATTCCTAAAGCCGCTAAAGCGGAAGTTTCAGCCAGTCTTCAGTGTCAAAACACAAATTTCTTTAAAAAAAGGTCTTGTACAAATTAATTCACAGGACACTCAACAGATCATTCTGGCCTATGTATCAGTCTGTCACTAATCCACACTTGTCTTTCTTCTCTCATCCTTCAGTAAGTTGGGAGTGTGGGGCTCTTTGACTGGTGCTGTTGTTGGTGCTGGCTGCCAGGACATGAAGATCCGCTGGTCGAGGAAGGTGGCTCTCCTGGCCAGGGTCTGCTTCCTATTCTCTCTGCTGTGGCTCTTCTACCTTCTCATAATCCGTTCGTCCCCCACGTCTCTTCCTGATAAAGATGTTCAACACGACATGCTGGTTCGCGATCTTCCATCCGTCGAGGAGGTGGAGGACTCTGACAGCCTCCAGCGACCCGTTAATGAGAAGCTCCCGCCAGACCATAACGCTCCTGGAGAATACGGCCGAGCCACTCGACTGACCCTCAGCACTGAGGAGAAGAAAGAGGAGGAGGCCAGCATTGAGCGCTACGCCATTAACATCTTCATTAGCGACAAGATCTCTCTTCATCGTCATATTCAAGACAACAGGATGCATGAGTATGTTTGCCCCACTGAAGAGCTTACACACCCTGCCACCTTACCAGCAACGCCTTAGAAACCACACAGTAAAAACACTGCAGCAACTGTTGTCCTGACACCCTAGAAAATACAGAGGAACATGTGACAAACACTTTAAAGTGTTAGTTCACCCAAAAATGAAAATTCTGTAATTATTTACTCACCCTCATGTCGTTTCAAACCCATAAGATCTTTGTTTATCTTCGGAAAACAAATTACAATATTTTTGATGATATTAGAGAGCCATCTGATCCTCCATAGACAGCAATACAACTGGCAATGATCCAGCAAAAACATCAGTAAAACAGTCCATGTGACTTCAGTGGCTCAGCTTCACATTTGCAATGCTAGAATAATTTTTTTGCGCAAGGAAAACAAAAATAACATAATTTTCCCTATCCATTCTTCTTCCGTGACTTGCATCTTCCGTCATTTTACGGATTATCACAACACACTGTATACGCAAGCTTTAATTTGACGTGATCAGCCTTGTTTATATCCGGGTAATCTGTGTTTCATCACGCCTAGATTAAAGTGTACGCATACTCTCTAAAATAATGGAAGATGTAAGTCAGGGAAGAAGAATGCGTGTGTGTGTGTGTGTTTGTGTGTGTATATATATATATATATATATATATATATATATACAGTTGTGTTCAAAATTATTCAACCCCCACTGAAATTGAGTGTTTTGGCCAGTTTGACATTGATTTTCATCATTTGAGTCATCTTGTTTACAATTAAATTAAAGAGGCACTTGTAAGTCAGACAAATATAACATAACATTTATAATGAAATAACCACAAATGTCTTTTTCTGTGCTCACATCATTATCAGTTTTATTCAACCCCCAAGTCACATTCATTCTTAGTACTTAGTACAACATCCTTTTTGAGTTATAACAGCTTTTAAACGTGAAGCATAGCTTGACACAAGTGTCTTGCAGCGATCTACGGGTATCTTAGCCCATTCTTCATG
>JAUMHG010000020.1:2354500-2370958 GCA_032359395.1 Enteromius anoplus
TATGTCATTAATTGATCTTTACCTCACATCTATGCCATATATACATGTACAAACTACTACTACATATACTGTAAAACCTTACTTTGGTGTAAATCTGCTTTGCAATGATATGTATCATGAAAAGCGCTATAAATAAAAAAATTAATTTGAATTGAATTGAAAAAAGTTAAGCTACCGCAAGACAAGCATTTGTGCTTAAAAAGTATATAAATTACATTGTCTATATTTAGATCGCTTCAGATTTCGCAAGAAAATACCCTTACTGCTTGGCTGTTTGGAACTTCAAACCATTGGCTCCCATTGAAGTCCACTATGAAGAAAAATCCTGGAATGTTTTCTTCAAAAACGTAATTTATTTTCGACTAAAGAAAGAAAGGAATTCTGGAAGTAAACTAATCTTTCCAAGCTTTAATAAATTAAGTAACTGCTTGAATTCTTTAAGCTTTCTGTCATGAAAATAGTGTGAAAATATAAAAACAGCAACAGCAGGAATATATATGGTTGGGGGGAGTGGGGGCATTCCTTTACTGTTACCCCCTCAAGGTTTTCGATCCTGTTCAGGTGATGGATGTCACAGGTCAGGCGATGGGTGACTGAAAAAGAAGACGTCTCATAACATTGGATCTCCTCAGGCTGAAACCTTAGAATTATCCCAAACTGACCATGTGAAATTCTTCAGGTCATTAAAATCTTCTTCCAAAGTGAGAGAGGCCACTTACGGGGACTGAGCTCTGCTCTGCTCTGCTCACTCAGCTGCGAGAGAAGAAACTGCACTGTTTTCTTATAAAATCATTGTAAAAACCATGATTTCAACAGTAAAAAACTGTGAAAATGCTACGGTAAAAACCTGTTAAATGGTTAAATGGTAAATTCCTGTCAAATGTATTATTTATTATATTTATTTAATTCCCTGCATTGCATTTTAAATGTAGTTTTCTTTGAAATAACTATGTTTTTTCTTAGTTTTTTTTTTGTATCGTTATGTGTATTAGGGTTGTATGTAACATGTAATGTTGTTAAATGAATGTTTATTGCACATTTCAGTTTAATAACTCTTACCATGATGGTGTTTGGTGTTTGCGTGAATGACTCCGAGCACCTTCTATATTTGTTACTATTTAAAAGCTGCTTGTGATGAGCTAATTTTTCATCACCAACTGCATTTCGTAGTTATCAGTGTATTTCAAAGGTACAACATAGATTTCACTACTTTAATAGGTTGCTATATTAACATTATATCAGTTCTATTAATCGGTTTATTAATAGAAGTTACGGTATTTAACTGTAAATTTAACATAAAACATAACGTAAAACAAAAAATATTGTTTTTCACGGTTTTATTCTGGCAACCACAGCTGCCGTTTTATTACCGTAAATTTTTACAGATTTTATTTTATTTTTTTCAGGGTACAGAAGTACAGCATCAATACCATTGCTTGTGATGATTTGTTGTTCTCTAGGGAGGTTGAGTACTTGCTCTAGTTTCGCTGTTGTCTCGGTATAGAACACAAGCCACTGTACAGTACAGAAGAATAATCAGCCTTTTGTAATTACTCTTAAGGTAAGTGGGTATTTTGTCACGAGCCACTTACATTCCAGAAGCACAGCAACTTGAGCCAGCACTGTTCCTGTGCCAGTGAACATGGCGGAAAATACGAATGAATCACAAACAGAGAGATACATTATCTCCATGTGTTGTCCGGTGTTATTTAAAGTCTGAAGAGCGATACATTGTTAACACAGCAATTCAGCACCCCAGCTAGAATAGAAAAACAACAGGAAACACTAAACGTAGCTGACCTGTTCTTCGAACTGACAGTTTCTTTGTCCGTGAGTATTACCCATGAGGCCTAAGATCAGTGGTGACAGTGAGACAGTGGGGGGCAGAGGGAGTCCACCTCTTTCCCAGAAATTTCCCTGAACCTAGCGTGAGCTTAGGGAAGAAGAATGCCATCAAACTTATGTGGTGATTAAGATCTCTTCCTGCTCAACGACAGGTCCCGTAGCCAAGAAACGTAAATACAGCCTGGAGCACAGCCAAGCTGTCACTGATGCAGAAACTCAAACTGAGGGGTATGCTGCACCCCTGATCAGACGGGCAACTTCTGAGAGCCGCCTCAGAAAGGTTATGCCCACAGGCTATGAATTACCAAATGCTGTGAAAACCAGATGAATCTCAGAATGATCATGAAATGATCATCAAACCTTACTCACATATGATCTAACGCTCTCAACTAAAACAAGTGAATTATAATTATATATGGAGTCCAGTGTCTTTCATAAGATGGACCAAAAAAACTGTATATTCCTAATAATATAGGTCTTAATTTCTGGTTTAACTACCCCTTTATATGAAACTACGTCTGATGACCAGAAAGACTCCAAATATACTGAGGATTAGTTCTGTCATCATTTATTCACCCTCGAGTGATTCCAAACCTGTATGAACTTCTTTGTTCTGTCGAACACACAGGAAGATATTTTGAAGAAAGTTTGTAACCAGGCTGTTTTGGCTCATCATTGACTTCCATAGTATTTTTTTTCCTACTATGGAAGTCAGTGGTGACAAAAACAGCCTGGTTATAAACTTCAAAAAATCTTCCTTGGAAGTTCATACAGGTGTGGAACTACTCAAAGGTTTGTAAATAATGACAGAACTTCCATTTTTGAATAAACTATGCCTTTAAAGTTGTCCATCGCCAATGGCCGGTAGACATCACGATGCTGAGCCGGCATCGCAATCCTCCGCCCCGCCGTAGCAGCAGCAACCAGCTCGCGAAAAACACACTTAATCTATGGCGGCAAGTCTATGCCATCAATAAGAGAGATGCTGGCGAGCGCGGTAAATCATTTCCGTGCGAGGAAAACAGATGTACACGTGAAGAAACGGGCCCGGCGAGCTCATTTCAAACCCTCCCGATCATTCCTGTGCGCGATCCTCTCTTACCTGCTCGCGCTAACACTGTTATCTTTGTCAGTCATGGGGCGGGGCTTGGTGTTTTAGTTTCAACGACATAGTCCATTGCGATGTTTCACATTAGACATCGTACGATGCCAAATTGGTCGACATCGCCCAACCCTAGTTCGCATCCTTTTTGACTTGAAGGCTCCATTTTCAAACAAAATAATGAAAGGCTTTTTATATGAAAATTAACAATACATGTGCTTCCTCAAGTTTTAAAAACTATATGCTCTTAAATTAAACAATAGTTGGAAATTTTGGAAAAACAATGCATATTTGGTTTAAAAAAATAATTGTAAGTCTTTTTAGCATTTTTATAGGGTTTGATATCTTTAAATTAATACAACATTTTAAATAAGTCAACCTGTGGCTCTTTATAATTTTGCTGAGGGCCCCTGCATGGTAGAGATTTAAAAACAAAATTGAAGGTTTGTTTGGTGTTGCTTAAACTAAATACCACTTAATTTATATATTTCCTAGTGCAGAGACAGTCATACATTTTTACAGTAAATATTTTTTGGGGCAACTGTACCTGGTAACTCAAGTAAATTAAAAATGCACAGTCACTTATATTTGCCATGGTATGAATGGTATGTTAAATCACACCGGATGGGTGTTGTAGTTCATAATACCACTCTTATCAGCTCTGGCTTCCTTTTTTTCACACCTCCACTGGTTAAACAAACACATGGAACACAAAGGACTACATGCAGCTAAGTAAACTCACAGAACATGCCATCACACATACAAAAGTTAACGCGTACTGAACATGAAGCTTGCTTTGTTCTGGCTCTGAAGGGTATTTGGCCCTGTAATCCTAAGCAGTTTACACCAAGCACACACTCATCCATCTTTCTTGTCACCTTCTCTACAGGAGGCACCAGGCTTACCCTTTCTGCTCGTAGTTTATCTATTATCTTAACAGTGCTCCTTGTGATGTCATTTCCTCCAACAGAAGCTCTCATGATGTAACTCACCATCACAGTTTTGATGTTTTCCATGTAGGACACATGCATTTTGTGTGTTTTTTTACATTATAGCTTTGTCGCAATGACAAAAAAGCCCTGTTCATGAGAGAAACAGAGACTTTGCACATGAAATGTAGCTTTGGCTCAATTGCATACTTAACATGTAAAAAATCTCTCACTTACATAAACTTTCAGAGGTTCACAAAAGTGCAGATGGCATAGAGCTTACAGAAGCACAAGGGCTCAAGAAACTATTTTCAGCCAATTATTGCTCAAATCTTTCTGGAAAACAACCCTTAGTTCCGCAGAATAAGGACATGGCCAGCACAAATATGTAATAACAAGGCCTCTTGTCACAGGAGTTTAAAAGCATTTTAATCAGATCAAAGACTTTGTAATTTCTTAAATCCTGGCCTGGCTTTGGCCCAAAAATCCAACACCGTTGCACATACAGTGAGACTGAAAATATTATGATGACCTATGAACTCTGTGTTTTTATTTGCCAGCAGTTATAAATCAAGATACTATGTTCAAAAGGTTTAACATGTGAACATTTATGGTTTAATAAATATTTTAACATTTTCAGACAGTCGCACCACCATTTTACTAAATTTTTCTGGCATTTTTTAAGAAATAATGTATTTATGTAAAAATATAAAAAGCAATTAATTTTACTTGTCAAAAATATATTCTTGCAATTAATTATTTTATATCATCACTCCAACGTTTATGATTTAATACCCTTCAAAAACTGTATTTTATTCAAATGAATTTTAATTGAGAAACTAAAATGATGCTCATCCTATAAGATGTGTTTGCAAAAATGTGTACATCCAGACAAAACCACCACTGACAATTATCAGGGCCAATATAGAAAACGCAGCTTGATATAATGAGAGGAAGCTTCTCAGCAATTGTCAAGATCTCAAATATGATGCCTGAGTGGGCCAACAGGCAAAAACGCAGACAGACTGATCTTGGCCTGAGAGGATAACAGCAGTAATTACACAGTTGTGAAAGTAAGACTGATAACAGAAAGGATAACCGGAGCCTCTCTGTATGTGTGTCGTGCGTGAGGATGCTCAATATCACAATTGTGAAAATGAGTCACTAAATAAGCTTTGAAAACCCTTTCTCGCCAACATGAAGCTTTCATTTTAATTCCAATTATCATGCTAAGCCTCTAGAGTGAACACACAGGATCTGACCTCTGCACTCAACCTCCTGTCCTTCACACAGTCTTATAGCTTCAGAGGTTAATAGCACTTTCACATTCAAAAATCACGCAACACAACTGTTAATTCAGTAGTTATTGATTCAGCTCAAATCCTCCTGGAACGAATCAAACCACCACTTCATTTTTGGAAAGTGAACTACAGATGTGCTTACTACGTTGCAACTATACCAGACTTGCGCATACAGGGAATTAAGCAGTTGCAGGAAAGACAACAACGTTTAAACTTGTATCTGGTCATCAACAAAACTGTAGTTGGGGGAAGGAAGGGTTCTGACCAAGGACACTTTGACAATCTATTGTCCAGATTCTGTAAAGCACTGAAAGAAGTCCCATTACCCAAAAGTCTGCTGAATGGTCAATTAGCATGTCTTTTAACACTGACCTTTCAGCCTCATTACCATTAGCCGTCCTAGTGAGCACCACTAACTAGCAAAAAACTTTCAAAAAGACTCTCAAAAGACATTTTAGCAATCATCTCCCATCACAACACTAAACCAACTAGCAATTCAATTAGAATGGCACATGCGTTCTCTAAACCACGCATTTTTCATAAGATGGTGAGGGTAGAATGGCAAAATGAAAATACATTTTAATAACGTCAGATCTTAAGGCTTGCACTTGCATTGGAATAACTTGGAAATAACATGCAAAACAGATTTCTCACAGATGCCTCTAAACCAAAACACTTTTTTTTTTCTCACAACATCACACATATGGTATGCGAAGCTATGTCACCATCACCTACGTGAATCCTGTTATTTAATGAGGAATGGAAATCAGCATCTGTGAGCTGTGAATAACTAAAGACTGCAAGTTACAAGGCTATAGCAGCAACTATAGTGCTTTAAAAGCACTGGAATGTTTCACTGCTTCTATCAAGTTTTTTCTCTTCAGTATCGCTCAGGAGTACATTTTCTACACTGACTCATCAGAAAATGTAACCATTTTTATATTAGATCGCAATTCCATATGAATTTATACGGTGAAAGACATATGATAGTCTACTCCTAAATAGCAGTGGGACATAAGCTGATACAATAATTTATGAATGGCATAGTGGGATTTTTATGAAATAGCTACCCATTCACCAGAATGTGAAATATCGCCATTGCCCCTATAAAAACAGAACCTGCCGCCTAACTACTACAATATAATGCACAGACCTAATTGGAGATATTAGTTAGCTAGCCATGGCTGTTTGTTACAGGGCCAAACTTTAGTAACTTTATCACACATATTTTAATCATTTCAATCTCATGTCATACATTTAATTACAGGTTGAAGGCTGTAGCTAGTTTTGGGAAACACAGAATCGCTTACGATCATCTCACAGCAATGCAACACCCATCACCACAGAACTCGTGCCTGTGTATGAATTTATATAATTTCACCTGCAGATAGAAGATAATTGATAAGCTACATAACGCCTACAATTTAATTACTGTTGAAATTAGTAAAATCCCTACAGTTTTCTGACAGTAAACTAATGGAGAACCACACTTTCTAAAAATAACCAAAAGTTTCACTTCGTATTCATTCAGACCCTTTAGGATACAAACAAACACACTTCCCTGACATTAAAATACCATGGCGACAACAGTTTCCGGCAAATATCACAAATAAAGTTAGCTATTAAAAAGATGGAGCAAACCAAACCAAAATGCCATCACTGCCACCTAATTCTAAGAAATTAACCAAAATGACAGACATACACCGACGCTTCTTAACTTCAAAAGAGTCTCCGTAATAATGTTTTAATTTGCTGTAACGTTATTCAATGTAGCAGTTATGGCATTTTGGCGGAAACTCTGGTTACCCCTAGGGAAATGTAACAGTTGAGGGTTCAGACCGTGTTCTAGTTAACCTTTACACATGATTCGGGAAAGTTGTTTGTATTTTAAATCCCGCATTCTTCCATTAAGCGGTCGCCGTGGGTTTTAAAGGATTGATGACCCATCCGAGAAGTTTCTTTGATCCGGACTCACCTGAGACACGAGCGGGATGAGCGTTTGCTCCACCGAGCGAGTTTGGATCTCCAGCCCGCAATCAAAGTTCCCACCGCCGCACGGAGACGAAGCCATTCCCGCCGATCCGACCCCCACGAGCGCTCACCACAACACTGAGTTAGCTGGGAGTCTCTCAATGCTGCAAGCGCGTGTTCGGTTCAGTTTAAAAGATCCCTTCGTCTGTTCTCCACTGTATTCCCCGCGCACTCGCTTCTAAGTGAAGGACTGTTTATGTACATGCAATATACCAAACTACAAACACAGGACTGACTGCTGCAGCCACTGGCGAGTCAGTATCAGAGAGAGAGAGAGAGACCCATACAGAAAGAGAGAGAGAGAGAGTGAGCGAGCAAGCGTGATCAGAGGCAGACTTTGCGCAAGCGGCACAATATGTCTTTGCCTACAGCAATATGAGGAACAGAGTGTCTCTGTCTCACTAAACCTTTTATTTTTACTTTGTTTATTACTTTTACCTTTATATTTTGTCTCTTTCAATTAATAATGTTATTATAGGGATTAGGTTTGTAGCTCTTAGAGCACATCTGTTAGTTTTAATCGAGTCTAGTTTACTCAAAAGTGTACAGTTAATTGTAGTATTTTTAAAGCATTAATATAATTAAAATTATTACATTTTACATAACTTAAATGTATTGTTATACTTCCTTAAAAATGCATTTAATAACCCCTTCAAAAATTGATGAATGTATTTTAATATTTTGACCCAAAAACGATGTCTAGTTGTGCTACTTTTATTGTAGTACTGTTACATTTATTATTATATTATCAAAACAAAAATAAATATAATACATATAATTTAGTACGATATTATTAATATATATTTTTGTAGTGTTAAATAAATACACCACCACCACCACCAATAAATTGAAATTAAATAAGTTTTGCCCAATTAAATCTATTGAATTTTGCACAACCTGGCAACATTTAAAACTTTCAGCTTTCTGTCCTTTGTCAGCCCAGTACTACCCCATATTATCATATTTAACTAAAACTGAATTGAGGACTGAGAAGGGTTTCGCTGCCTAGCAAAAGTTATTTTGCAACTGGATGTACGTGCTGCAAATGTTGCGATTTGAATTATTAATCCCATAAAGGTGCATAATGTATTTCCACACATTTCACACCAGCTCAACAACTGCTGCTGTGCATTTCAGTGGTGCTGCTGAAGCAACAATAGTCCATTTATTAAATGCTAATTGATGTTACTAATCTCATCACAAATGCAGACCATGCCCCAAATGTCTCAGCCTGTGATTTTCTCAGTCTCTTTAGAATGAAATGAGGCGATTCAGCGTTGTTCAACGGTTTGCAATGAGCTGTAAACCTCTTCTGCCAGCTTCTAAAATGTTATGCATGGGATGGTCATCTTGTTTGAAGCGGGACAGTCTTTTCCAAAGGCTGTGAAAGCCTATAGTATATCATTAATGGTGTTCAGATGGTTAGAAAGTGATTCCTCCTGAGATTTCATCAGTTGAGTTAGCACTGACCTACTTCTCAGGAGATTAACAGCAAAGTTACTTCAGGTATGAAAGGTTATTTAAAGGGATAGTTCTCCCTTTAGGATTCTGTGACATTCTGTTTCATGTGGAGCACAAAAGAAGATATTTTTAAAGAATGTTTAAACCTTTTGAGCTCCATCTTTAAATAATGCATGCCTCTAACCATAAATGTTCCTGAAATGTGTGAACTGAGCTGTTAGTGTAATGTTCTTGAAGAAGTAACCAGCTTTGTTTAAGTATACAGCAGTAATCCAAGCTTCCAGGGATGTGTGTTTCCTCTGAGTCACGAGTATCAGGTGACATGAGAACACTTCCTCAAACCAGAGCAGCTGGAGCAGTGGCCAAATAAACTCCTATCCTAAACCACACATGGACTGTGGGCCTCGAATGTGGTTAGTTGTCATCCAGTAAAAGTGCAGAGGTCTGCCACTTTGGACACTGTAGGCCAGAAAGCTGTAAAAATGTCAAATGTTTTCTCCAGTAGTACTTATAGTGTATGACTTTATTTCTTCTTTGGATGCAGAACATTTTAAAGGATGTTGGTAAGCAAAGAGTTTCAATTCCCATTCTATTGTATGGACAAAAATACAATTGAAGTCAAAGGGAAGCAAAATTGCTTGGTTACCAAGACACTTCACAATTCACTCACAGTGTTGGAACAACATTAGGCGGAGAAAATGATGACAGCATTTTAATTTTGGGGTGGATAATGCCTTTAAAGTCAAGAATATGTGATCTAATCATGCTTCCTTAAGGACTTTGCATATTGCCGCAATAGATTGGTATCGGATGTTGCACTATTCACTATGAAAGCTGCATTATATATGACCTCTTGTGTAAAAAAAAAAAAAAAAAGATTCAAAGACTATGAGCAAGGAAATAAAGAAATCGCTGTGCAAAACTTGTTTTTTTTTTTTTTTTTTTTTTTTTGATTAACCCCTATCAATAAGTAAGCCTCATGCTTTAAATCATTGTGCAGTTGGTTGCACCTTTATGGAAAGGATCTACATTATTCATCCTTGCATGTTTATGTCATTCATGGCCACTGATTTGGGGAGACCACTGATCTATAATGTGCCATTATAATAACTTGTTGAAGGGTATTATCTTTTACATTTGAATTATTTAAATAATCAATTATTTTATCACATTTTATATTCAGAAACTGGTTTTGTGGCACAAGACCATCTTCAACCAACCAAAGCAAGACTAAAGTGTTCGGGAAAGCAGTCACTTTTTTACTACTTTGTTTGACGATGTTAGTAGCACAGAAAACAAGGATGAGACGGGTGACATTAATGTTGATTAAATGGAAGCAGATTTTAATGCAGGTTTGCAGTCAGTTGCAAATAAGGTGTGGGGTTTAATTGGACTAAATTGCATGCATTACCAGAGAGAAGTCTGCTGTATCACCAGAAGATTGACTTTAAAACAAAAACATCTGGACCAATACTAAGCATTTTCAAAACAGACATGGTGAATTTGCATTTTCTTGCAGACCCCTCATCAGAGACCAGATATTTGCTCATGGCTGCAGCTACTGTACTTGTATGCATCCTCAGTAGAACAGACTGCTTTTTTTTCTGCACTGCCTTCAGTCGTCTTAGAAATGCTGACAGCATTTTCTCCCTTCTGAGTTCCCTGTGTTGCTGGGCGGCACAAGACGAGGCAATGTACAGAATGTAGACATCATAAATGAAGGGACTTAGGACAGAGAAAGGAAAGTGCAAAGTGAGCACATTCATCACCTTGGAAACATGGATCTGCATTCTAGCAGAGCGCCAGATTCAAAGTGAATCCCTAAGCCCTTCTCTACCCCTTAGTCAAACTCATTACAAAACCTGTCATTTGTGGGGCATTGCTAGCAGACAATCTGATAGTCACAAACTTAAGTGAATGTAAATTACTTACTGCACTAGAGAAAATCCAACCCAATGAGTGTTTTGTATAATGTTGGTTAATACAAATGTCTTAAGGCCTTTTCTGTCTGGAGGATGAGTGAATTGCCTCCTCAGCAGTGTCAGCATAAAACCCTGTATAGTTTATTTAACCCTCAGGGCTCAGGCAGCATGAAAGATGCTTGCTACTGGGTTCTAATGAGACATAATCATCAATAAAAATCATCACTTACTGACGTAAGCTCCCATTAGTACTAGCTGTACTTTATTTTGCAAATTTGTTAGCATCTTAGCTAACAAATGTGTCCACAGACATTAAATCCTCCTTATATTGGTATAAAATGGTTCACACACTATTCATTGATAATACAATGTTTTTTCTTCTTTTAATTCAAGCCACTACTTTACCCTAGCTTCATGTTAAAACAATAGAAATCTAGGGTATGTCCTCACTTAGATGGTGTGGTTACATGTACAGTCCTTTCAATAGGAATTCGTACGATCGAGAATTTGATGTGTGGTCAAAAAAGGTTCAAAATGAATATTTGGCAATGGTTCAAGTGCGTAACACAGGTTAATTTGTCATACTGACCAAAACGAATCTGCTCAGGTTAAAAGTGACTTGTTAGATGTGCTTCACATATACAGTACTCTGGTCCTGGTAAACTTATGCTAGAGGGACAAAAGTTCCCCACAGAGATAGCAATATCCAAAATCTTAGACGTTTTGGTCCTCACGAAGAAGTTTTTTTTTTTGAGAATGTAAAAAACATTACACTTATGGAAAGTCCTCATAAAACATGGAAAGCCAATGTGTGTGTGTGTGTGTGTGAATGCAGATGTGAGTGTGTAATTTTATGTATATATGGAGTTTGACCTCACATACTTGCTCACCCATCTATGTGGGCCATAAAGATAGCGATAATACTGTCTCTAAAGCAAGAGAAATAATAAGCTTTTGCTACAAAGGAGGAAAATGACGGACAGGTAGTTGATTCCAATACTTATGAGAGGTTTATGATGATCATTTGAAGTAAAAAAATATTGTGAAACACAAAAAACATTTATATTCTATCCCATTGTAAGATGCTTCCCACTAGGTTGCGCAAACAATTGTCTGAAAGAAAAATGATGAACTAAAGATAACCTTTGACCTCCAGAGATGGAATTTATTTCAGCCTTTTGCACTTTGAATCATAACCATACATACATGTTAAAATGTATGATCTTTTTTCATATTAATATTAAGACTACTAATAACACTTAAAATAACACAATCTAAATATTGTTCATATTATATTTCTAAATACTTATCACATTATACAATTGAATGAACTCTTTTGAAGTGAATATGTATTTCTTTATTTATTTTCTTAGATCTTAGATCTAGGCCTCTATCCTTTTAGCTTTAGAAGATCTTTGAAGGTTCTTTATCTGTTGCCAGTTTCCCTCTTCTGGAAACGGTTTTAATCATTTATAAATCTCACAGGGATTATACGATTGTTCTTCACAATCCATATTATCTCCGCGCATTCTTCATTTCAGAAAGCAAGAAATGTTTGTAACACAAAGCAGGGAGTGGTTTACACTTACAGTGTTTGATAATAAAGAGTCAAAGCACTAATAATTCCGGACTCCAGAACCGTTGTCGCCTGGCCTGCTGTCATTAATCATCTGTCTCAAAGATCCAGAAGCAACCATAGATTATTGTTCATGATCTTGTCAAACAGTCAGCGGGAAACTCTTTCTGACAAAACTGTCACAGAGCCTTTGCAATCGATGCCTGGCAGCCCTTTTTGGATCTGCTGGTGTCTGACAGAAGAGCTCAGTTTAGACAGGAAGTGATATGAGGGGTGACGGTGCTTCACATCTGGTCAGTAAATGAAAGTGCAATCAAACTAATTATTTTACACATCCAAGGCAGTTTATAAGGTTGTGCATAAACAGAGTAATATATTATAGCACCTTTTCAAGATGTAAAGTAATGTCCCATTGTAAAATAGGATGTGACAGGTTTATTGCTCGACTGTAGGATCTTCATATCCAGAGGGCTCAGTGATAATCTTTTCCTTTCAAGTGTTTAAACCACGTCGGCACCAAAGAGAATTTCAGGACAGGCAGATAGCATGAAATGAAGGTTTCAAATCACAACAGGTTTTGCAACATAAAGCTTTAGTGTCTTCTGTGCTTTGTATTACGGTATTTGCTTTATTGTTTGTGGAGTCATTTCTATACGTCAGGGTTTGTTGCCAATATGATAGAATGTTAAACCAGATTATGAAAACACATTCAGCACATAAATTGCCGTCAGGCTATGTGGCTTTCTCATGTTGTTATTCCTTCAGTGCACTTGATGTCATTGACTAATAGCTCTTTTATAAAGCTTTTGCAGTGGTATTTCTGAATTTATTGTACTTGTGTACAATTATGGAATCACTGGTCGCTGCTTAGTTAATTAGCTTATGTATCTAGCTCCATCTACTGGTGATGGAGTGCTATGACTGTAAATGTCTCTGCACCTGACTGGACTGCTACACTAAAAACTTTTGCTGAAAATGTAGGCTACTTACCCTCGGGACATCCGAGATGAGACTTCATCAGAACAAGATTTAGCGATTTATCACTGGCTCACCAGTGAATCCTCTGCCGTCAGAATGAGAGCCCAAACAGCTGAAGAAAACATCACAATAATAGACAAGTAATTCATATGATCCCTGTGTTCTGCGTTTTAAACAAATCTCTCTTTAAGGCTTTTCAACTTTAAAACTGCTTCCGGTTAAAAAGCTAAAACCTCTGTTCCACTCGATGTTGGTTCTTTTTATAAGATCAGAAATCATAAAGAAATGTATAGAATATGGAATTACTGTACATTTGGTAACTGTATTTCAAAATTAATTTAGCTAAAATATATCTATAATGTGTTATATCTAATGTTGACACATGGTGTCACTGCTTTCCTGATTTGAGTCACATTTAGAATTTAGGTTGTGTTGTTAGTTTTGCTACAGTGTTTATCAATGCGAATATATATATATATATATATATATATATATATATATATGTGTGTGTGTGTGTGTGTGTGTGTGTGTGTGTCTGTGTGTATATATATATATATATATATATATATATATATATGTTTAAAATCACATGCACTCACGAATGAATTTTTGCATTGATATTTGTTACAGAAAACGTTTGCTTTTGTGTGATACTCTACCAACGCCACTAGGTGTCGTTTCACTTTTCACTGTATGTGCAGTCCTATGTTTTGTTAACAGGATTATGGCGTTTTGGTAGATTAGCAGATCTCAAAGGGAAATGGCAGTTTGTGGAAAGCATCAGAGATGGAAAATATTTCAGAATCCATTTATCCTGTGAGAAAATAGAGCCAGGCCAATGTCTTGTCTGAATGCTTCCGGTTATGTGACAACTTTGCCAACTGGGAAATAAGTAAGGTTTATGTGGAAACTTGTCTCTGATACTTCCAAAGTAAAGTTTAACATGGATTGCTGCTTTAAGATTATTTCATAACAGCATTTTATTCGTGCTTTCTTTTGAAGATGATTTATTTTCCATTTTTTAAGTTTAAATGGAGAAATGTGGTCATCTCGAACATCCATGGAGCTAGTAATTGATTACAGTCTGCAGCAATTATATATTACTTATATCATTTATTTAATTCCTAAAAATGCGTTTGCGTGGTTGTTATCACGTGACAGCGTGGAGGAGAAAGAGAGAGGTGGAGAAAAGGTAGTGAGTCGCGCACTACAGACGTGCGCGGGACGGATTTTTCAGCCTCGCTCCCGCAAAAATATACATTATTTTCTCCCGCTCCCGCCCCCAAAAGCCCGCGGGTAAACATATAAGTAGTTTTATTTTCACCGCTTCCCACTACCCTATTTAAAATTTAAATAAAACAGAAATGGAAAATAATCAAATATATTTTTTATATTTCTTTATATTTTTATACGTTTTATATGAGTTTAATTAAATTGAATGATGAACAAAGACACGAACGAGGAGCTTTAAAGAACATAGAAATACATTTAGATTTGCAATTTAACAAAATAATTAAAAAAACTTTGATTTCTGAAGTGCTCAAACAGAAAAGCATTTGGCCTAATGCTGCTTCAGAACGTGCGTTAATCCTTTTTTACTTCAGCAAAGTAGAAAAAACAAGTACAACTGAGCTTCCATCTGTGTCATGCTTTTCAGACATTGTGCCTCGGGGTGAGTCTATAGTCATGAACGACGTGAGAGTTAGCTTCCGAAACTGCGCCTGTAAATCGTTTTTACTTAATTTTATTATTCGTTTTTTTACTTGTTGCTTTTGTGCAATATGTAAATAACAGATCATTTGTTTTTATTAAATTAATTTTAAGGTCATTCCATTTTGCCGATGTCCCACAAATAATTATATTCTCCCGCAACCTGCACTAACATAAGGTGTTTATGTTCATTTAATTCTGTTTGACTGTTGTATTTGCGCTTTTTTATAAACTGCTATTTGTTGCTAATAAACGTTCTTAATATTGCTGTACATGTTATTTTGTTTGTTGCAGTATTAGTGTTTGGTATTCATTTTTTAAATGGTTTAGGCACAAGCCAACAGTGTGGGGACGCTGTCTGAGTCTTACGTCATATTTTTTATTTTATTTTTTTATTTTAGATAAAATAGGAGGTTTGACAGTATCAAAATTTGGATACGGCCCAGCCTATTTTCATTTCTCATTTTTCTATTATAACTATGGTCAAATGCCAAAATAATTAAATATAGACCATTATGTCACCAGTAGGAAGCATAAAGTTTAACGGTTCATATTTATATACAGGAAGTTAACACCATTGTCCACCAACAAGAGCACATCTAATACATGTGCTCTTGTTGGTGGACAATATATATTTAAAATGAGGTCAATAAGTATTTGATCACTTGAGTCAAAAATAATTAATATTTGGTACAGAAGCCTTTGTTAACAATTACGGAGGTCAAACAGTTCCTGTAGTTCTTCAGCAGGTTTGCACACACTGAAGGAGGGATTTTGGCCCACTCCTACTTACAGATCTTCTCTACATCTGTCAGATTTCGGGGCTGTCGCTGAGCAACACGGAGTTTCAGCTCCTTCCAAAGATTTTCAATTGGATTTAGGTCTGGAGACTGGCTAGGCCACTCCAGAACGTTGATATGCTTCTTACGGAGCCACTCCTTGGTTTTCCTGGCTGTGTGCTTTGAGTCATTTTCATGTTGGAAGACCTAGCCATCTTTAATGTTCTGACTGAGGGAAGGAGTTTTTTGCCCAATATGCCACAATACTTGGCCCCCTTCATCCTCTCCTTAATACAGTGCAGTCGTCCTGTCCCCTGAGCAGAAAAACAGCCCCAGAGGTATGGTATTATTGGGATGATACTCATCACTCTTCTTCCAAACACGGGGAATGGAGTACTACTTTGGTCTCATCTGACCACAGGACTTTTTCTCATGTCTCTTCTGGGTCATCCAGATGTTCCCTTGCAAACTTCAGATGGGCCTGTACATGGGCTGACTTAAGCAGGGGAACCTTCCGTGCGATGCAATATTTTAAACCATGACATCTTTGTGTATTACTGATAGTAGCCTTGGAATCGATGGTCTCAGCTCTCTTCACGTCATTGACCAGCTCCTCCCATGTAATTCTGACTGATTCTTCTCCATTCTTAGCATCATTGATATCCCACGAGGAGAGATCTTCCGTAGGGCCCCAGTCCGAGGAACATTGACAGTCATCATTAGCCTCTTCCATTTTCTGATAATTGCTCCAACACTTGTTCTTTTTTCACCGAGCTGCTTGGCAATTGCCCCGTAGCCCTTTTCAGTCTACAATTTGTTTTTTT
>JAUMHG010000020.1:2371058-2386398 GCA_032359395.1 Enteromius anoplus
CTAATTAATTAAAATATTGGAATTAATGACAAATACTGAAGTCCGAGATCAAGTAAATACATATATTTATTTTTAAAGATGTAGTGTAAAATGCACATCAAATTCTTGTAATTATTAATTCTGAATCTGTATTGGTGTGATGTTTTTTTAAAAGCTTTTATAGCATTTTCAACAAATGCTTTATTTAATAACTTGTGATGGAACCACGGTCGTTGTCGGGGGGACAGCCAGGAATGTCGTCCCAGGCCATGTGATGAGTGAGTTTTCTATGGTATAGCCTGTGAATTAAGTAAGGGGGAAGGGGGTTCGCACATTTTTTCCCCCAAGGCAATGCTTTCGGTGTAACCATAAATATTTGACAACCTTTTTCTTGAATTCATTTTCATGAATTTTTGATACTCAGCCACAACAATGAAAAAAAAACTTTTATCAAAATTATCCTCCATTCCCTTAAAAATAGTTTTTAATTTATTCTGCCAAACGATTAATCATGATTAATCGCATCCAAAATAAACAAGTTTGATTACATAATATATATGTGTGAACTGTATATATTTATAATATATACATATATATACAAAAAAGTGCATGTATATATTTAAGAAAAATATATTATATTTGTATATTAAATATATTTTTATATAATATACATTTTAAGAATAGAAAAATAAATGTAAATATTTTCTAAATATATACTGTATGTGTGTGTCTTTATTTGTACAAAATAAATAACACAGTACACACACATACAGTATATTGTGTAAACAAAAATGTTTATTTTGGATGCGATTAGTCATGCACTTGGCAAAATCAGGTTAGCGATTGACTGATGGATGCAATTTCAAAAAATATATCAAATTACTTTTTGAGTTTTTGAGTATTTATGTATTCATGCTTTTTTCCCTTTCAATTATTTGTTTCTTGCCATTTGTGTTAGTTCATACTAAAAATGTGACATCTGTATCATATCATCAAGCATGTTGTATGTAACTGTAGGGTCATTAGTTTGATTTCCATATAATGAATATGTTGTATTGTTGCATTGTAAGTGTGAGTTACTTTGAATGAAAAAGTGTCAGTAAAATGCATGAATGTAATGTTGATTTGAACAAATCTTTACTGCTTCTCGAAAGCAGGACAAAGTTCAAACAAAACCATGTTGCTGAAGCTAGATCTCTTTGCCATCCCGCTGTTGCCTGACAGCATGGTGTTTCAGTGGCGGCCAACAGATATAAATAGAGGCAATGCTGTTTTCAAAACCTTGCTATGTCATTATGCCTGTGAAGGAAAAAGGGAGAAAACTACTCCTCTCTTTTACATTATTTCCTCTCTCGTTTCTTTCTTTCCACCACACTAAGTAAGTTTGCAACAGCTGAATGTACCCATTGCACTGACAGAGTGCTGTTGTGTTGATTTAAAGTCTCTGTGCAACTGGGTCTGCATTTGCACAAAGAGTCTGGCTTCCCACAACGTTCGCCAAGCACATCCCAGAACAGCCTTAGTATTGCACCACTGCTCCATTTCCCTTCGAGAGAAATGATAAGTTTGTGGAACAGAGGCTGGTGGCATTTGTTCTCTTGCTGTGTTTAGACAATGTGTGCAAAGATGTGTTCATGCGCATTCAACTATGAGGATATAGAAGCATCTGCTATAGACACACACACTCAATAATGACACTTGCTGGGAATGGTTATGGAGGTTATGGCTTTGCATTATTCACTGCACTGTGGGCATTTAGGTATTAGTTCTATTGGAAATATAATATTTAATCTGTGCATATTATCCCAGTTAATACAAAAACCTGTGCCAATTAAAAACAAAACAAGGTGACCAAATTTAAAACAAAATGCGGTATTAATGAATAGGTTGTCGTTATTATGCTTAGTCGAATTATGTTACTTTCATTTAAAGTTTTGTTTTTACCCACAGGCCACAGAAAGGACATATGGCCAATTTTTGTATCTATTTTTGAACAAATCTGACGTGGGTACAAAAAGATAAAATGGTAAAATAGACAATCGTGCTTGCAAGGATAGCATTTATTGATTAATGGCTAAAATGTTTGATCGGATTCAATTAGTGCTGGAGTCTAAAAGAAATCACAAGACAAGCTGCAATCACACACACTATTTGTCCTATTTTTGAGGTTTTGCATGTTTGCCAAAGGGCAGTAGCTACAATAAGCCCCATTTGATCAGATCAAGGATGGATTACATACCAGGCCAATGGGGCCAGTGCCCGAGGCCTCTAACTGTCAGGAACCTCGAGATATAAAACTCATGTACGGATAATGCTTGAATGTGATGTAAATGAAGAAATTGGCAACATTAGCAGTGCCTATGAACACTTTCCTGCAGCTCTGATGTTGTACGTTGTTGCAATGTCCTGACTTTCTATGTTTCAGTTGCGATTTCTAACATCTGTTATGTAATTTTTTATGATTAAGACTTTACCTAAAATGAGACTCGATAGCTTCAAAGCATCTAAACGTATCTTTTGGCATGTCTGAAACTGAAATGAGCAGAACGGTTACACTCACACAGCAGGCAAACATGGTGTATGTGCATCTCTCTACAGGAGCACAGGGCAGGAAACCATCTGTGGATGTTGTTAGAAATCGCCTTTACCCACTCAACCTTCTGTACAATTTTAGCCCAGGAACGGGTTGTGATTATGTAAACACGCTGAGCACAAGCCTTTGTTAGTCTCTCCAAGACATGAATGAATATTCACCATTTATAAAGGGAAAGGCATGTGCATAGATCCATAAATATTTCCTAAGGAACGCCCCTTCTTTCAACACGTACCCTGCTTCTGCAAAGTGATGGAAACTTCGACTCCTTCCGCGAATCGGTTCCTTTGAACAGTTTTTTTAAATGAATCGAATGTAGCTGTTCTTTACGTCACGGCGTAATTCTTCTTCTATTTTCTGTGTTTAGCTCACAAACTGGTCAGTTTTATCTAAAGAAAAAAAATCTGCATTTGCAATACTAAAGTTAATCTACTATTTAACCACAATAGTTTACTTACATCGTCACTTCATTAAATGCGATTTAATAAAAACAAAACTAATCAAATTGCCAAACTGTATGTCAGTATGCGTTTTACTTGTAACCTTTCATTATGTTGATTCGAGAACCGATTCAATCCAGTCTTTCCACCGAAAGATCCGAATCCAACGGACGATTCGTCCACACACACACATTAGACATCGCTAGATCGTAATGTGGCGGAAACCGAGGAGAGAGTGACCACAGAGGTGTGCAGAGTTTCTTTGTCCAAACACACCGAATAACGGGCTGTCTATAAAGACCCATTCATGCGGGCGTGAGATGAATGAAACATTATCTTTTTGTAATTAAGTAACGTCAGAAATTAACACCTCGGCTCGCTCCCTGTAGAGAGAAGCACTTCCGATGCCCGATTATTAAATGGAAATGAGGATGCTTGCAGGAAATCTAGGTTTTTACATGATGCCTAAGCGTTTAATATTCAAACGTTAACATTCTAACAAACACTAGAAGCTAAAATGGTGACACACGTGTTTAAGAAAAAAAAACGATGATTATCAGACATACAGCCCGAAGCTGTCGGACAGAATGACGGACAGTTGGACCTTCTTACCGTATGACGGCAGTGCCCGTTACCGCGCGCAGGGTGACAGAGGCGGGGATGCGCTGGCTCTCAATCCTGACAAACACGCCTCTCAGCCGGCCACAGAAACACTGATTCTCGGTCCGTTTTGCACCGACCCGGTAGACAGAGGAGCAGTATGGAGACCGTGATTCGGTAATGGCTGTCTATTCCCCTCCTTTCATATCCCTCCTTCTCTCCCGCTCTCTCTTTCTCCGGCCCCCTCCTCCTCCTCTTCCTCACTCTCTCCTTTCTCATCCACCCTTAAGCCCAGCCCTCTTTAATGATGATGATGGTTTTAATAATGCTTCATTATGAGCATTACACAAAAATTACACAAGAATAATCAAATTCAATCAAAATTCCTATCAGTTAAATCTAATAATCTAATTTCAGTCTGAAATTCAATATATGGAAAGGTAATTCTTGTTATGCAACTTTTTACCAGATGTCTGTGCTGGTTTTAGAGTTTTTTGTTGTTGTTTTTACACTGGGAGACCAACCAGCTTGCGAGACCAGCAAACCAGTTAAGACTATCAACAGGCATATTCTGTGATAAATGTGGCCAACACAGGCTGCACGAGCATTTCCAAGATTTCCCCTTTCAAACACGTTAATGACAATATTTATTGATATATTTTAGTTTTGTAGTTACCCATAAAAATAATAAAAGTTGAATCCATTGTGAATCTGTCTATCCTCATTGAGCTGCATTGGAATTCAGTGACAGTGAAGGATTAACTGCTGCTGGTGGACTGATCAAACAAAACCCATCACCGAGCATCAGCCCGCTAAAAAAAAGCCACTGTGGACATCCTGTGGACATTCTTTCTCTAGTGAGATTATTATCACGTGAAGACAAACACTATCTAAAATGACGTCAATTTGTTTAGAGCCAGCATTTGACATTAAACAGGCTAAACTGAACCCATGTGACGGTCTGCATGTCTTCATTCCTCTGGTGCACTCGACTTTAGATTTGAACTTTACTCAGACAGAGCTGTTCTAGCATCTCAGCATGAGTATGGAGCACTTAATGAACCATTTTCATCCAATTATTCAAGCAGTTTATGAGCCATACCTATATATTTTTGTGCAAATAAAAATAAATTTCTCCGTTTTGCTGTTTCTTATGTGATGCTTTATTTATTAAATTTTAAATCAACAGTTCAATTTAATCAAAGCTCAGAAATAGTGGTTTGTTACTGCCACCCATTGACCAACATTCCAAATAACTAATCCTGTGTTGGTAAAGTGATTAGGATGTCAAATGGATTGATGTATTCATATTAAGCTTTCAGCTGGAAGCTGTCCCATGGGAAGCTTAACCAGACCACTTAAAGTCTGTTGCATTCAGTTTAAAACTAGATTGAATATACTTTAGAAAATGTTACAAAAAATCAGGTGCTTGTCTCATGGTACGTGAAAGAGAAATGCAAGCTCAAATCAGTTCAAGCTTTTAAATTGATAAATAAATCATTACTATATATATATATATATATATATATACACACAAAATGAGCCCACATATTCAGAAATATTGTAGCTTAGGTTTTAGTAATAAATGATATAGCTATTTTAGAGAAGCATGCAACCATGTCAAAAACAAACTATGAATATCTAAAAATCTTTAACCTATGAAATTATGAAATGAATAATAGATTAGAACGGTACCAGTTATATTTCTGAAGAATGTTTAAGTAATTGCTGACTGAAATTTTTTCACTCAAAAAATATTCTTTTGAAAAAAAGCCTTGAATAACATGAGGGTGAATAAATAATGACAGAGGGACAAATGTACTGTCCTTTTAAAACTTATATTGCATATTTACACTAAACAAAATAACAGTGTACCGACAACAACACTTACACAGAATCATTATATTTATTTCCCGAGCATTAAACAATGTTGATACAGCAATAACATTATAATATACATAAGTGAGGAAGCCACTGGACAACAGTTTGACTGCGTTGAGATTGATTGTATAGGGCTGGATTTAGGGCCGGGTCTCCTCGTTGCCTGTGTGGTGTGGAGGGGGTGTGTAAGTTCCCTCTTTAATCATCTTCTCCTTCTGCTTACGGACCTCATATAAGCGCTTTAGCTGTAAGGAGCGATAATAATAATATAGTGTTAGCAATGTAAAGTACCTTAAATACATTGCTTGAATATTTCTGAATGTGCTTACAATCTTCTGGCGGTGCATGCACTCGTAAAAGTCTTCCAGCTCTAGTTTGCATTCCTTTTTGGCCCGGGTCTGGCCGATGCCGTGGGCACACTCTATCCACTCCTTCTCAAAGGCATGGCAGCGAGCGACCTGCTTCTGTGGTTGTACCCCGCTCTGAGCCAAGAGCCACTGGTCCAGATTAATACCCAGCTTTGACTGGATGTCAATGAACGGCATGATTTTTGGAACTGAAAAAAGCGTTTCATGTAAAACAAATGCAATAATTCAGTCAAGCTTAAGAACATTGAACAAAGCAGCTATTCATGTTTATATTATATTACGCCTCATGATTTATAAATTGCTATAACTTTAAAATAAAGCAAAGTGGTCATACGCAACTACTTAATATCTCTACAACTTGTGGAACTTAGTGATCGCATCATGTAATGTCAGTGTTCTTAAAACGTATTAACAAATCGTTCAAAACTACCAAACAAGCCATTATTTTTTTAATTTCACACTCACACACAAGCAAAGAGAATACTTCTGTTCCCAACCCCTAAAATATGGAAATAATACTGTACATGCAAAAACGTAATGTTTTTTTCTTTGGTAACTTATTAAGAAATCAAAAAACTGAATCCAAATAATCGATAATTTATGATTAGCCTACAACAAAAACAAACACAAACACCTGCGAATGGGCTCGTAGAAGTTCGTAGAGAAAAGTTTTCACAGCCGCTGAGAGCAAGTATAAACTTGTTCAGCTTCTAATATTTAAGACATGTTTAAAGCCTTAACGTTAATTTGTGAAAGGGCGAGTTGAGAGCATTTTAAGACCAAGACAGATCTAAATAGTGTATGTTCGTTAGCTGGCAGTAAAAAGCGATCCGTCAGGTCATTTGCAGGCTTGTTTATTTTACATTACGACTGCAAAATAACACAAGTTGTGCAAATAATCGTCCTCCTGCTGCTGGCTAACTGGATAACAGTTAGCTTAACTACAGGCCTGATAACCATACGCCACGATTGATTCATTATAACGAAATGCATGTAAATGGCATGGTACATTTATAAACGGGACACGAATGATACAAAAGCCCTCAATTTATAAATACAAGCACTAACCGTTCGGTTCAGAGTCACTTTAACCTTCCCCAGGCCCACAGTTCACGCACGACCTCTCAGCTGCCGTAAAGCAGTCTTGTTTTGCGCCAACTGCCGCAAACATTCAGACTTCGATGTCGCGCACTCACGGTAGGGAGCAGTGTTGGCACATTTTTGGATTTTGAACTGAAGACCATAGTAATTTTTGTTACATTTATATAATAATAAATATAATTCATGTGCTATTGTTGGGTTAGCTTTTAGGTGTTAAGCTTTCATTTTTTAGCATTTAGTAGTTTTAATGGTAATTTTTAGTAGTTTATTCTTTTTTCATGTTTATTCATTAAGAGATAACACATTTCTTTTTTTTATCTTATTCCAGATAAAAAATAAAAAACGTTTGATCTGTGATTTTCACAATAACAGAATACCCTTGTTGCAAATAACTTTGAATTACAGTATATACAGTTGATTTTAGTAATATATCATTTTTCTGATGAATTTTGCAACCATTCTTTCAGTGTTTGCTGAACATGAGGGTCTTTTTAGTGTTGTGTATTGGATTTTAAGCTTGAACTGTAAAGTAGTAAACAATACAGTCATTTTAATATAGTGTGTATTTATATATTATATAGACATCTCTAAAAGCCCATCAGCATATGTGCAAATGAAAGAGCAGAATAAATAAGTCAAACTTGCCACAAAGGAGGAAATGTTTATTTTCATGTTGATTCAAACACTCACAGCCAGTTCAGTTCTTTGTGGGGATGTACGAAACAATGCCAAATGTAACGTTTCAGCATATTGCTTATGTAATTGAATTTAGTTAACACTCATTTCACCATAACCTGTTTAAAGTTCAAATTTATCAAGTAGTTTTCACAATCTGCTGATAAACCTGACCTTTTTTGTGTGATTAGAAGACAAAGCTAATCCATCTTTACATGTAAAAATTCTCATTCTGCAGCCAAGGAAAATTAGGAGATTCAGAAAAGCATAGCATGTTAAGGATGCAAAACGATCACACCCAAAATTAAATAAAATAAAAAATGACAACATCATCCAAATGTTTCCCAGAGAAGCTCGAAAAGAAAAAAGGAAGTGCATAAATATAAGCCTACAATGTAGAACAATGATAAATAGTGGGATAAAGTGCAGGAGTGCTCATCCATCCAACCCATCTCTCTCTCCATCCATCCAGCTAGCGGGGAAATTAACATAAAATAAAAAAAAACTACAATTGCACAAAATTTAAAAGCCATGTGCTTAGAGATAAGAGAGAAAAGAGGCCAGAAATCGGAATTAAATAATATTAACAACAACAACAGACATGCATGTGAATGGCAGTTCCATCCTTGATACTATATGATTTTAATACCCAGCAATAAGACCAACACTGGTTAACATCCACGCATACATCCATCTCTCACGTCTCAGCTGAAGAGGGCACAAACAGTGTTGTCTGTGAGTCACAGACAGTGTAAGGGATCGGAGTGCAGGTGCTCTGTCTGTAAGGCAGGCAGTCAGTAATTCAAGTCAAACTGTCTGCTAGTGAAATTCGGATCCGTTTCCCATCGCACCAACCGTAATCAATCTTAACCGTGTGTGTCCTGTGCAAACCGGTCCAGCGCGACCAAAACAATACTAGCATGCGGCAAATCATACAATTTCTGGGTCGATTTAAAACAAACATACAAACAATACTGCAACGAGTCCTCCATATACAAGCCGCTCGAAAGCCATACATGTACTTGGCGACATTTCACATTGTTCGTTTGTTTGTTTTTATGGAAATTCTTCTGGTCGCAATTGTACCGATTCAGCGCTTTTTATTTTTTTTTATTATTTTGCTCAAGGCATTTCCGCATCGAGAAGTAAACACCACCCGATGAAAAACAGCATGAATTTCTGAAGAGGTAGAGGACCTGTCTGTGCCTGCAATAACCAGACGGGACAGGCGAGCAGAGCGATGATTTCAGTTCCATGAGCTGTCTGGATGCCATTAAGGTGTTTTAATAATTATGAAAAGCAGCAAATAAACAGGTAAAGCGTCAAAAGCTCAGAAACGGTTGGCTTTGTGCAATGTCGAGAGTCTCTCTCACACGTACAGAACGACATTATCGGGACAGTGCAGGCTGTCGGTGGGGTTCAAGGCTCTGCAGGTGGTCTGCGGAGGGTGCGCGGCGTGGCAGCTCTTGGGGCGGGGCGAGTCGCAGTCGTCGGACGTCAGCTCTGCGATGTCGTCTGACTGTGTGTCGGACATCTCTAGGTCGCTGCGGATGCTTTCCGGCTGAGCGAGGGTGACGTCTCGGAGACCCTCCCTGAGTGACATCCCTGGCGACAGGCCCAGAGGGAAATCCATGATAACCCCGCTTCTGCGGGAGCTGCAGTCCTGAGGCTCCTCCCCCGAGCCGGGGGCCATGGTGGCAGTGGGCGGAGCCAGATCCTCTTCAGTGGCTAGACACAGATGACTTGGTTTCGTTTCAATGTCCACCTGGATCTCAAGGTTAGTGCCCTCTCTGAAAAACAACAGATCAATGGTGAGACAAAGTATTGCTTCACAACAGAGTTTTTATATTTTGTTGTGTAGATGTACCAATATTACAATTCTGTCCCATCCACATAAGCGAATAATTATTTTCTTGAAACGTCCAAAACGAGTAATTGGTAATACTATTGGTAACACTTTATTTTACAGTGTCCTTGTTATGCTTGGCATGTATTACTATAGTAATTAACACAAACTAAACCTAAACAAAACCCTAATCCTAACTCTAATCAAGTATGTCAATTAACATTAATAAGGTGTCACAATATAATAATGCACAGTATTTAAAAAATATACATTTTGAGATATGATACATCTAGCAGTGTTGTTTCATGAGATGACAGCAAAGGTCATCTAAATCTAAAAATTAGGGAAACAAATATGCACAACTGAATATCTAATACTGACCAATAATGATGAATTCTAATAATTCAAATTCTTTGTTTCAATAAATAGTTAAAATAAGATATAAACTATTAAAAACATTGAAAATTCTCATTTTTAATTACACTGATATTTCTTTTTTAAATAAATGATGTCCTTTCCAAAAAAGTGAATTAGAAATGTATGGCTGCTTCCAACTATTTTCAATATTATAAAAAAGTATCATATTTAATAAAAGTAATGCAGCAAACTAGCATATTAAAACGATTTCTAAAAGATCGTGTTAAGCTGAAGACTGGAGTAATAATGCTGAATAATGCTGGAAGTATTTTACATTTTAGAATATATATATATATATATATATATATATATATATATTAAAAAGAAAAAGAAAATGTTTTTTTTATAACTGTAATAGTATTTCACAATATTACTGTTTTACTAATAAATTAAATGCAGCCATGGTGAGCATAAGAGAGATTTTTCTAAATCATTACACAATCTTCCTGATTCCTTGTGAACGGTATTGTGCAATTATTCGTTAAGCAGTTGCTTTTACTGTACACACCTGTCAGGTAAGGTATAAGAGGAAGTGATCGATCCTGCCATGCCCCTAGTGCTGGCACAGTCACTGGCAGCTCCCAAGCTACCTGTCTCCCTTCCAGCACCTTCTTTTCCCAGCTCTGTTGCCTGCACCTCCAGCCTGAAACAAAAACATGTTTCCATGAAAACAAGAACATCACCCATATTTACAGTATATATCGTGTGTATTTACCAAACAGTACAGAAAATAGCTCAGCACGCCCTACTGCTGACATCCCAAATGCCCTCATACCTGCTGTATTTTCCTGTCCTTGCACCAAGCGCTCCTCCTGCCAGTGTGTTGAAGTGGGGCGTGTCTCCCAGACCCCCCGGGGCGACGGACAGACCCTCACTCGGAGAGGTGGTGCTGAGGCCGCTGGCTCCTCCCTCCAAACTGCTCTCACCCAAGCTGGGAGACTTCAGCGCTCGCCATGCATCAGCAACTACAGAGAGCACATGTCAGATTGATGGTTCAATACAATAATCAGCACTGCCAAGTTTTTTACGATGATACACTTCACTTGATCAATCTTTTTATTTTTTTTGTACCTGTAATAGGCCCATCATCTTCATCAAAGTCTATCCTAACACCTCGTCCCTTCCCCCGGCTCACCCCGCAGCCCCCGCCACGGCACAGAGAGATAGGCACAACACCATACACATACGCCAACATGATGGGGACACCGATGCCTGTAGAGAAGAGAATTTGAGGATGAGATAATACGTTTAATTGGGCTTGCAAAAACGGTTTAGTTTTTTTTTTAGTTATCAATGTTGGTAACAATTGCACATATTTTTTCTCAACACTGATAATGTGAATCATTTATTTTTATTTACTATTAATGACTGAAAATTACTGATCAGCAAATCAGCATATTAATGTCAAGTGACACTGAAAACTGCAGTAATGGCTGTGGAAAATTAAGTTTTGCCTTCATAGGAATGCACTACATGTAAAAAATAATAATAAAAAAACTCATCTATATATATATATATAAAATATATATATATATATATATAGATATATAAATGAATATATATATATATATATATACAATGGTAAATGCAGCCTTGGTCAGCAAAAGACTTATTTCAAAAAAAAATTTTTTATTCTTAATTACTCCAAATGTGTGACCAGCAGTGTTTAATAAACAATATTTTAACTTTATAGCAATTTGTTCCATTAATGAGTATTTGTAGTGCATAGGTGGATCATATTAATATTGCTGTGACACTTCCTCAGGATTGAATTCTGTGCTTCTTTTCCTTATTTCCATACATTGTACTGCACCGGAAGTTGCGGTCACCACTAAAATGTCTAAATGCAGAAGCAATTGTCTATAGAGTCTATTATAAAGAACAGGAACTGAAGCTTCACAAAGGATGCAAAAGCACCAAGAGCTTCATAAAATCATGCAAGCAGTCTGTACAGCATACATTCCATTTTCCACACTCCGAAGCCATTATGATAATTGTTTGTGATAGACAGACACTAATTTGGTCAAGACAATAAACTGAACTAGAATCAAATGTATCAGTCTGATTCTGATGGATAGAAAATTCCCTAAAAATTCCACCTTTTGTGTTAAACAGAAGAGAGAAAGTCTAACACAGCATGATTAAGAAAAATATTTGTAGTAAAACAACTTAAAGTGTGGTCACATAAGCAAAACTTTGCAAACAAAAAAAAAGGCTATTGTCTATTGTTTTTAGTGTAGCGATGAAAGTCTGCATGACCCACTTGAAGCAATTGTGTGGATTTCTATCGAAACCTCTGAAACATTAACATCACAATCATGTAAGGACGAATTGCTTTGCAGCATTCTTCATTTGTAAATCGCTTTGAATAAAAGCATCCGCTAAACGAATAAACGTAAATCTGAATGTAAATGATTTCAGGAATACCCACCCACACTGACAGCAGCGATGACTGGGGCCGTGATGATTGACAGAGCCACACCACCAGTGATAGCGAGATTCCTCCTGTGATGGGAAGTTTTCTTGCCCTCATAGTGCGAGTGGATCTGTGACAAACAGCAGCTTGGTTACTGCACTGTCAAAAATCGGCTTTTACCTTCTAAAATCATGGTCTACTGGCATCCTGAAGCGTCAAAACATGAATCAAATTTTTGAAACACAACAAAATATCTTTGTAACGTATAAATAGTTTTTAATGCCCACTCTGTTTGCAACACCAGGAAGTCTAGTTCCCTATCAAAAGCAATTAAGCTGGTTATTCAACACGGCTGACTAACGGGAAATTCCCAGGCTGTTTAAGGAAATTTTTGTTCCTGATTGCAGCTGATAATGATTTCTGCATTAACATAAACCGTAGCACAGTAGAGAAAGCTGTAATGTTGGCATTACACACCTTGCGTCCAATGTAAACAGGAATGCCAATAACCATAGCAGGAACTGCGATTCCAGCGATTAGAGTGATGCCCACCGGTGCACCAATCAAAGTGCCCAGCTGCCACAGAATCTTCTTCTTGCGACTCCATGGCTTCTTTCCCCAGAACGTACAACCTGATGGACTGAGAAGACACGGAGTACTATTATTTTCCATTCGAGCACATAGTTTGAGAAATTCTCACAGATGGGAGGCAGAAGGTACCTGAGGTAGTGCAGGTCTGAAATCTCCTTCATACAGAGCCAGCAGAACTCGCAGCCGCACACAGCACAGGTCATGTGATTACAGCTGCCGTCGTTCATCTTGATGATGTAGGCACCGCATCGGGGACAAGGCTTGATGTCATCAGCTGAGTGGGGATTAGAGGGTTGGGATTTAGATTTTGTACAGGCAGACAGAATCTGCTGTAAACAATGTGTGCTGAGGAAGCGCTTTCTGAATGCCAGACAGGGAATAAGAGACGTTAACAGACTCCTGCTGGAATTCACGCGGGGGAAATAGAGAGGACTTGAGGAGGAGGAGAAAGCGCAGTCCTTTAGGGAAAGAGAGACTTCAGTCATTTCCAGTGAAGTGCACAAACTGAAAGTGCTCACGGGGGAAGCACACAGCAAATCAAATGATATGAGTGACTGATGGCACTCTAAAACACAATAAACCAGACAGGAAGGGCACTAGAGTTTTGACCGTTTATTTTTATCCATTCGTTTGTGATAGTCTTTTTTGAAGTATTAAACACTTTGCTTAACAGATTAAACAGTGAAGGACTAATATTCTGCTTCCCCTAAAATGTGAATGGGGCTCGTATGTGCAAAACATGATCCAGTGATTTTTTTTTTTGATGCTATGTGCTTGGGTGATCAGGGTTTCTAGGGTACTGCTGTGTTGTTGCTACGGTAATTTGGGTGGTTTCTAGTAGGAGTGGTTTCTAACTGTGTGTCAAAATGCCTATCTTTGCGAGTATACTTGTAAACACAGTAGGTTGTAAGTGGAAGCAAACAGCTAAGAAAGAAAACGTGAAACAGTACATTGGATCTGGGCAGCTCTTAAAGTGACAGTAGTCTAATACGCCTGCTGCCTGCCATTCCTGTTAATTAAGCAACAAAACAGAGAAAATCTCTCAGTGCATTCGACTAAACCATATTTATTTGTAAGCTTGAGTTTTTTTTTTTTTCTATTTAGGCTAATATTTTGTGATATTGACACTGGTGTCTTAAAGCAACAATAGCTATATTGTTATAATTGTTACCGTGAAATAAATGACTCATATTGTGATTTAGGTCATATTGCCCACCCCTGTTTTCAAAGGTGATGCTATTAGGGGTGTAACGAAAGATCGCTTAATGGAGCAATCCTGTGATTGGTTACATGTACTTGCTCCTCAGCTTTTATGCTTTCATGAAACAAGATTAATGTAAACACAACCCACTGTGAACACTCTTGTAATTCGTTTCAACCTTTTTGAACTTTATGAATGGTTATTTTAAGTTTACGTGGTGTGTTAAGGAAGCTGTTTCTAAAGCATGTAGTGCCATCTGCTGTTAAAACGAAGCTCAAAATCTACTCCAGAGAGAATTGCGATACATTAGATGAATCGATTTATCGTTACACCCCTAGTTGCCATGTTATTGCCTCCTTGCCCAGGTACAATGAGCCTAACCCCAAATGATATTACAGTTTCTCTTTGTTTATGAGACAGAAAAGAGCAGCTGGGTGCTGGTAAAACTCACCGTGTCCCTGCTCGGCCGTGTAGCTGGGAGAATGGTTACTGTGCGTTCTCAAGGACAGCGCTCTCTGCTGCCGGGCCGAGTCACAGGTCTGGTTAGGATGCCAAACTTGCTTGCAGTGGTAACAGAACTCCGCACCACACCCTTCTCTTCGACACACCAGCCTGGGACAGCTGGCACATCCAGAGGCAATGACTGCGAACCTGGCAGGAAAACAATGCAAACCAGCTCATCAGACTCTCACAGAAAAGATATCATTTAGGTAATATGAGATATCATTAAACCTAGTAGCATGCAGTCTAGCGTCACAGAAGTACATGGTACGTGTATTAGGGATGCAACGGTTTTCGGTTCTTTATCGAACCGTTCGGTTCGCCCTGTTTGGTTCGGCACACCCACGTGAACCGCGATATTTCGGTAGCCTATTTGAGGCATTATCATTTTAATTAAAATTGGCATTTTCTGTGTATTAAGCGCAGAGACAATCAGGCGATGGTCAGAAATTCTCAAGACTAGTGATGGGTCGTTGTTGAACGATTCGTTCATTTTGAACGAATCTTTAATGTGACTCGGGAAGAACGAGTCGCCTCGTGGAAGTGATTCGTTCAGTCGCGCACGGCTCAGGCTGCATAGGTTAAGCTTACAGGGCTGTCATGTGATGAACGAACGACTCGAAAAACTCGAAGACTCGAGAGACGAACGAATCGATTCTGTTTCCGGCTCAGGCTGCATAGATTAACATTTCAGCAGCAAAATTATTCCAGAACTTTACGACGCGAGTAAG
>JAUMHG010000020.1:2387187-2399456 GCA_032359395.1 Enteromius anoplus
TATATATAATTATTATTTTTATGTCCGTACTTATTTATTTTATTTTATTTCTAGATAAATGCAGCCTTGGTGAGCACATGGCATTTAAAATAATAAAATAAAATAATGTAAAATATAAAATAAAATAGACCAGGAGAATAAATAGAGACAATTATGGAGTGCGTCAGTTTAGAAGTTAGAAAATAACAGAAGTGATGGGACAGAAGTGCAAAAATAGAGCATTTAAAATAAAATAAAATAAAAAAAATAAAACCTCACGACCAAAACTTTTAAACCACATTAAATATATATTTGAATGAACATTTCATATATAATAACCCACCCATGAGAGGCCATTCGTTGCAGTGGTTTGGGGGTTAAGAGGGGTTTCAGGCGCCCTGCTTCACAATGTGCTTAAGTACAGTGTAATCACATGGCCCTTTTATGGCAATGATTGCATCAATGATTACATGACACTGACTAAGTACAAGCTTTAAGCAGGCAACATCTGAGTATCAGAATGTATAAAATTACACGGTTATACAAAAAAGGACAGGTGACCTCAATTATTACATGTGGCCTGCTCGTCTGGCGCGAGAATCTAGAGGGGTTTACCAGTGTTAGATGCTCAATAACCCTTATGATATAATTACACTCACCTCACTGCTCATTTCCAACTATTTATGGACACAAAGAACACATGATAAAAGGGAAATTTGATTGAGCTCTTCACATCTTCAAGGCACCTTACAGAGCCTTCGACGCAGCAACACCAAATGAAATGTCAATTTTCGAACCACTTTTAACACAGCAAGAAAGCAGTGTCTGGGAGCTTTTAACGTGTCTAGATGAAGGGCGGGGAAAGTATCTGATAAACAGCACAATTAAAGCCCCGCACAAATTAGGCAGAGCTCGGCTGCGAGATTTCATGCAAAATTACGCTGGCGAAACGAGTGGCAATTAACAAGGGGGCATGTTCATTCATTAGTGCGAAAGGGAGCGATTTGCTGGGGAAGGGAAGAGGTCAGCCTGTAGGACTGCCAAAGTGCTAATGTCCTCCTAGCTTCTCTGAGTCCTGCTGACTGTGACAGCACGATGAACAATACTGGCATGCATGGAGATAAAACTAGGCCTGCCAGCCAATCCAAGCTTGCGGCTAAGGCGAGAGCTGACAAATACACCATCAAACCAATTAGAGGGAGCATAGCAAGAGTGTCGGGACAAAGGGTAAAAAGAATGGACATACTGAAGCATTTCATCAAATTGGTGTGTTTTCTGTGGAGGCTTGTTTCTGCCAATGAACTTAAGCTCGAAAAAAAATAATAATAACTGAACTTTTTTTGAGTTTGTATCTCATGTTTTCTCAGTATTGTGAAATATACTGTAAACTCTTTTTGAACTGAATTGCGAGTTATAAACTTCAGTGGATAGTTTTCACATGATGTCACACCCTTATAGGAACGCCCCCCCTGGTGGGCAAAACAAAGCTTTGCTTCACTGACCGCCACTCACCTTAAGTTGAATTAATACAAGCTATTATGCAGAAATATCTAAATGTGAACATTTGAACAAAACCAAATGGCAGCTACTCTTCTGAGGTAATGGGCTAATCAATTGCATTCAATTATTACTATGATTACATTAAATGTGGGAAGTTGGCTTTTCTGAAAGGTCAAACGATGCCTATTTATCATTATGCCATTTAAAATGTTACACATTTTTTATTAATATTACATACATATATACACACACACTTACACACACAAACAATATTATATAAAGTGCACAGTATACTGTATATGTACCTACTGATTCATATTCTGGAGATTTAAATTTTTTTGTACATTTTAAATCAGCAGAAAGTCTGGGTCTGAGTTTGGGTTATAGCTAGGGATGTCCCGATCGAGTTTTTTAAATTTGTGAGTATCTGCCTATACCGAGTCCCGATCCGATACTTCTATAATACATAAAGAAAGCATAAAGAAGAGCGAAGAAACAGATGGACTTTAGTGCAACAGTAAATATAAAAAAAGTTTAATTTGTGCTATCTTGGCTGTAATGTCCTGCGCCTTCGCGCTGTCATGGGGCATTTTTTTTAATCCTCTTCAAACTCTCAGGTTTGTTTTCCACCTCTCGCAATCCCAAGTTTACATATCTCACAGTTTGCTATGGCAATGTTGTTAGGGCTGCACGATTCCGGTTCTGTAATCAGTGGTAAATCCCATCAGGTGCGTGGTCTTACATTGAGCCGCATTCACTACGCAGAGCTGTTATTCACTTACGAGCTGCGCAAAATCACGCTGATAATGAACCCGAATTTGCACAGCTCATCAGTGAACAACGGCTCTGCGTAGTGAATGCGGCTCAATCAAAGACCACGCACCTGATGGAATTTACCGCTGATTACAGAACCGGATTTACTGACAAGATGCACAATACATATCGCGCAATGATTATCGTGCAGCCCTAAATGTTGTAGTCATCAGCTTTATAATACCTCCAGACCGCAGACATACGCTTCAAGCTGCCTCCGTGTTCTACTTTAAACCAATAGCGTCTCTGCAACAAAGTGATGTCATGCTGCACGCGTTGCTGTGTGGAGTCAAGAGGTCTAATTCTGTGCAACTGCATAACTATAGATGTGTTAAAAAAATGATGAGAATATATATACATATATATTCCAGTCCTGATCAAGAGGTAACTTCCGATTCCGATCGAGTCTGAAATCATGTGATAAGGCCGATTTCTGATCATGTGATCGGATCGGGACATCCCTAGTTATAGCACTAACTAGCTGTACATTGAACTCCGTAAACCTGTGTACGTGTATACAGGATGTAACATGTTACACTCCAACTACTGTAAAGGTACTATATATAAGGAGATGATTTCTTTCATGAGATGACTCAATTAGGACATTTCTAGAGCTTGGGATCAACAGCAGGGTCGAAGATATTGGATGGAAGTTACTTTTAGAGGTTAGATGAACATATCAAAAGCAAAACAGAGAGATGAAGAGACAGATGGTGAGGAGGGGGGTAATGCAAGAGTAGATACCCACCCGATGGTGCTACCAAGTGCCGCCTCAATGGTCCAGATACAGTGCAAGTTGTGTTCATAAGGCGCTGGGTAACCGGGAGACAGAATCCGACCCACGGGCTCATCTTTAATCGTTCCTCCACACTCGGCTGGGTGAAGAAAGAGATAAACAAAGGTGCCATCCTTCAATGACAGATCGCAACTCAGCAGCACAACCAGTACATCTTAGAACAACAAACAAACAAACACTGCTGGGCCCAAATGTCAGAAACCAGGGATTCTACTGTACTGTAATACATTCACATTAATACATAGATTTTAATTCACATTAAAAAATATATAATTTCTTTTTTTTTTTTTAAACCTATTAGGTTTGAATTCGATTTTAAAAATAAAACTTTTACTAAGGAATACTTATATGAATAAATGGTAACAACGAAATACACACGCGTAAAAAACACACAATCAGTTTGCAAAAAAAAATAAATTAAAAGGTTTTAGGTTCACTTCCGTAAGGGATTCTGCATTGGTATCTAAATCCTTGAAGCAAGGATGGTACACGGTGTGCTGTGCAGTGATGCATCATCAGGTGGCAGGGGCACGTATAACTTTCCACTTTAAAAGAATACATTCAGCACTGAGCAGAGCTTTATGAGTGATGAGCAGTATAATATTGCAGTATATCACCTCCAGGATTAAGCCTTCCCTTGGGAGGGCATATTTCCTTTGGCTAATATCATTGATAGTGTTGGTAATATGTCCTGCCCTCGACATGACTATCCATCTTACACTGGGGCAATGGGGGTGGTGGGCAGCGGGGTACAAATCACTTGTTTGTCAGGAGGTTGAGGCCAGAGTGTGTGACAGTTCCAGTTTCACGCATCAGGAAGTCATGAGAGTGTGATATCCAACCTGTCATCGTCATCCCAGAGGTCAAATGCATTTGCCCTTACACAACATAACACGTACTGTATATACACCCCTCTAGACATGAACTGGACCTAAATGAGTTTGCATACTTAAACCAGTAAAACGCCCTAAAGCATTGAAGTATAGCTATGAAGTACAACTTTACAGTACTTCAATACAGCCAGCGAAGGGGCACTTCACACATTTGTTCCAGACACTTTCCCTCCACGCATCTCTCCTTCAGTCTCGGACAAGCAATAACAGAAATTACACAGTGGTCTGCATTTGTAGTCATGTGAGATATACATGTCACAGCATGCAAGTGCAATGTCCACACTTTAGCCTCTCAAGCCATTGTCACACATACTGAAAGGTGTAATCATAGACATAGAGACACACTTTTGATCTTTTCTTGATAGTGCACAGAGGAAAAAATAATAATTGTTGAATACAAAAGAGAAAAAGTAAGATAATTAATCTATCTATCTATCTTCAAATATTGGGATTCAAATATATTGCAAGCTATTTGTTTTATTTCTTTTTTTTTTTTCATTTTCATCTGTCTTTCTCACTCTTTTCCTGCAATTTTTTTTCTCCATCTCATAAGAATTTCGTTCTGAAGAATGTTCCCATAGTGGACAGCGGAGCCATAAATCACAATAAAACAAACCCATCTTCTTCAACTCCAGAGATGACCTGCTTCGTAAGTCATAAAACTTGCTCTCTCATTCTCTCTTGCTCTCTCCTCCCCTCCCTCCTTTCGTTTATTCTCACCAACTTCTCATTTCTCACTGTCCACCCTCTGTTGTCTACAGTACTAGTTAGTTTCCTGTTGTGGCGGATGAAAAATATTTGCTCATGCCTTTACAGTTCCATTTCTCCTCTCTATATGGGCATTTCAATTTTGCCTAAAGGTCTCCATAGGCTCAGGTGGGGAAGCACTATAACTCAAAATTCAACATCATTGCAGAGCACTTTGAAAAGTGGGTCTGTGACAAAATCACACTGAGGAGGACCCAGGCTGAGTATAAGGGTGGGTGGTAAAAGATACATACACATGAACAAAAAAAATCTGACTTCCAGCATGATTGTAACAGACATTACATGTATGTATTTTGCTTCATAATTCTTACACAATCAAAAGGAAACAAAACATTAAATAAAATGGGGAGAAAACTGTAAATTGTAAGTTTTTATTAATTTAAAAATACAACTAAATGTCATGTTCTAGCTTTGCTATATTTATCTCTTAACATTTCAATATATCATATCAAAGTTTGAAATGTAGTCCCTAAAGTAACTGCCTAAAGACGTGTGTAAGCGTGAGTGTGAATGAAGCTGAGTTTTCAGTAGCATCTTACCAACACACAGTGGGAGTGGGCTGTCCCATGCTCTCCTCTCCCCTCTGAGACATGTCAAAACCTCTGGGCCCTTTAAAGTATAGCCGGCATCACAGCTATATGACACCGTGCTGCCTGCGAAGTGACCTTTGTCCTCCCGTTTAAAACCGAACTGAGGCACACCTGGGTCCTCACACTTCACCAACTCAAAACCTGCAATAAAACAGGAAAAAAAGGAGTATGTCCTTCAAAATCTCTCCTGTGCTTGGTTGTCCAAACAACCGTCAATTTATCTAGCCGTGTACACACACAAACGCACACACAATGTTGTGTAATGACTCACTGGTGAAGTGCAGCTCGAAACCTTTGCTAGTATTATCACTGTTGCTAATGAACTCCAGCCACATGGAGCTTGAGGTGCTGTTTAGAGTGACATCCATCATCTCTGTGCCTGTGAAGATTCCCAGCAGCCTGGCACTGTTACCGCTGCCATCATACACCTGAAACCCACACATACAGTCATCATATAATTTACAAAACAACATGACAGACAAGCATGAATACACACTAAGTCACAAAGACCTTAAGCAAGTCGTCCTCCTCCAGGCGAAAATCCCGCGCTCTGAGCTGGATCCCTTTACCGGTTTGGGTTTGGATGGAGTAGATGCACTCATGGTTGTTACCGTAGTAACCAGGGTAGTTGGGAGAGAGTAAAACTCCTTGTTTCCCAGTTACAGACGATCCACATTCAGCTGCAGCAAGGGAGGAAAGGAGTCAAATGACCTCTGACAGACGACCCATGATCTCAGTTTAAACACAAGCACACTTATACACTCATGCTGACAGTCAGGGATGGGGGTGGGGGGTGCTGTGTTTGTGTGTGTTTGTGAATGAGTGCAAGCCAATTTATCCGCCACATTTTGTTTGGATACTGAAACACAAATTAAATTTGAATCTATACCTACTAATACCTGTGAGTAAATAATTATTATAGATTATGACTGATACATCAATTATTTAAAATCCTATAAATGCAATAATTTAGGCGTCATATTCATTTAGAAATTTTCTAAATATACCAATTAATTTAGTGTATTTAAAGATTAACTTTGCGAACAAAAGCAATGCAAATGTAAAAAGGTTAATAAGCAAGCGTTATCAAATGCACTGATAAATAAAACAAAAATCTCCAGTATCAGCCAATTACTGATATATGCATCCCTTGTAATTGTTTTTTCTTAAATAGCATTGGTTGTTTTCTAAATGATTTTTTTATTATAAATAACTGCCATACCCAACAGATTTTAAGTTAATTAAACCATATGTTATTTATTTAAATAACTTTAAATAGAAGGGGCGTTGATGAATAATTTTAAACATATGTTTACATATGAGCTGACCTAGTTTCATACGAGTGGTAAATATGCAGCAAGGATAAGTCAGATATTGCTGCAGAAATGCATAATACCTAATTATTTGCTCCAACCGGAATGTCCAAATCAGAATGTTAACAAATTGCATTCTAAATTTAGCATCTAAGCCATTCCAGAGGGAATTAAATTGAAGAAGTCTGGTCTCCAAGATACTTATATGCTGATATCTACCATTACATTAATGCTGATTAAGCATTAGACTAAATTTAGGGCTGGTGCTGTGGTTTTTATTTTCAGATGGTGAGTCATAACCTTTATCTTCCTGTCTGGTTTTGAGCAGAACTTCCAAAAATTGTGCTGCTTTAGTCTTTGAGATAATGAAGTTTCAGTATGTTTGTGTGTGTGCATGTCTGAGTACATGAGGGGAAATAGGTTTTATAATTTGCAAACAAAGCAAAATGAAAAGCATGTGACCACCTACCAACACACCTTGGCAGAGGGGAACTCCAAACCCGCCGACGCCCCCCTAGACACACCACCCTCGCAGGCCCCTCGAGACGGTACCCCGGGAAACAGGAAAAGATTAATGCGTCCCCCACCCCGAACTGCAGCCCCTTACGAGTGCTAAAGGGGGGGACGCCGGGATCATCGCAAGGCTCCAGATCATATTCTGAGGGGAACAGAAGAAAGATTGATATTTTGTATCTTCTGCTTCTTCTGTTCTAAATGTCATGTAGTTTAAGCTGCTGTGTAAAGGGCTCTACCTGAGAAAGTGATGTTAAAGCCCTCATAGGACACAGAGAAGTCAGAGAGGAAACGGATCTGAGCGGTGTAGTTGCCAAAAAGTCCAGCGCTGAGAGGGGGTGGCAGCGTAGACCCAGTCAATCTCCACAAGGGTTGAGAGAAACTACCATTTTCTGTGACTAAAAGATGGTCATGTGGACTCTCCAAGTGAAAAGTGTGAAAGGTAAACTGGACACCTGCAGAATGGAGAGGTGGAGAAAAACACAGGATATAGATCAACTGTTTAAGAGTTCACAAAGGTTTCAATCACATGAAAATGCAGGAAAACACATCAAAACAGTGAGTTCACACACACACACACACAAAAAATATATATTATTATGATACCAGCAAAAATTTAACTTAACATTAAATCTGGTTCAAAAATACAATGTTTTTAACATGTATCCCTCAAATCTTCTAAAAGCTGTCCCTTGCTCTTTAATGCGGGTTTTTTCACAGCAGACAAAAGGCACAAACAATGACACACCATGTAAACACTCTCAATGCAAAGTGGAAAAAGTATGTGAATCCCTAGGCTAACGATTTCTCCAAAAGTTTGCGTCAGCTGTGTTCAATCAATGAGGCGAGATTGAAAATGCTAGCAAAAGCTGCTTTGTTCTATAAAAAAATAATTGCTAAATTTTGGAGTTTTCGGTTCAAAAGAAGCACTGCCTCATGTGAACTGCACCGTGTACAAAAGAGGTCTCCGAACGCCAAAGATTAAGGATTGTTGACTTGCATAAAGCAAGAAAGGGTTCGAAAAGCATCTCTGAAAGCCTTGATGTTTATCAGTCGATGGCAAGACGAGCTCGGCTTCTCTTCCTAGGAGTTGGCAAGAAGAATCCTAGAGTGTCAGCTAAAGACTTACAGAAATATCTGGAACATGCTAACGGTTCCGTCAAGGTGATTATGATGCATTAAATGCTGAACAACAGTCAAGTCCACAAGACTGTAGATGTTCCACAGTGTATAGGTCAAACTAGAGTGAAAAGAAGACTTTGAAAATTAAGTATGGCGGTCCTGACCTCAACCAAATTTGGTTTGATTCTAAGCGAAATGGTGCAATTTCCTCTTAACTGTTGTTCAGGTCTGATCTTCAATTACAAAAACTATTTGGAAGAAAAAACAGCTGCCAAAAGAAAGCCAACCAGTTATTAAATCCATATGTGTGTGTGTGTCTGTGTGTTCATGCAAACCTTATTGTTTGTGTTTCATTTAAATACACCGTCTATATTCCTGTCAAAGAAAGAACCAGCTTCAAATAGCAGCCTCACCTTTACCATGCGAAGTCTCAATCATCCATGTACAGTTTAGGTTATGGGGGTAGAAGTCAGGAAACCCAGGAGACAGAATAGTGCCGCTGTTCCCCTGAATAAACCCGCCACAAAGCGCTAGGGGAAAGAGAAAAAGATAAAGGCTATTTGTCACAACGCTGAGCGCAATCCTACCGAAACAAACTTTACAGGAATTGCCCTTTTGAGGGACATCAACATATGGAGGCAAATTATTCCTATCATTACCCAAGGGGAGAAAATCAATAATGGCCTTAAATATTCAAAGCCTTGTTGAATAGGAGAAGGGAGCGGAAAGAGTAGCTTCAAACCGTAAAGGCCCTTCCAGTCTGGGAGCGATTACGTCGCTTGAATAAATGACCTATCTCTAATATGTCCTTTTCCCTGGTGGTGACATTTTAGTAGGTAAAGAGTGGACCGTACCATCACAGCTGGGCAAAGGGCGACTCCACTGGAAGTTAGGCTCGCACTCAAGGGGCTCTTGGTCACTGAGGGTGTATCCTGCTTCGCAGCTGAACGTCACAAGTGCTCCCACATAGAAATCATTGCCGTGCCGCTGACCATTGACTGGGATTCCAGGATCAACACAATGATCCGACTGGAGCTGCAAGGCTTGAAGAGAAAATATACAAATATTACTGTTGAGAACAACCAAAGGTTTTCAGGCCAGAAGTTTATTCTAAATGAATAAAAAACTTGGTATTGGGGCAATTAATGTACTACTAACACTAGGATTTATACAAATAGTGTTATGATAATATCTTTACACACACACAATTTTAAAAAACATTAAGTTCATGGAATGTTCGGCATGTTAAGATCATTCAAACGTTGTATCAAGTAACACCACATCTGCGACAGCACTTTCTGCTTGAGATGACGCACTAAATAATTTAAGATGAAGTGAGATTTATAGAGAAACAACAAGAAAAGGTTACAGAAATGAGTCTTCCCAGCATAAAAGCCATTCTTTCAGTTTACAAAACTGTGACGGAGCTAATTCTACAGCCTTGTGCGTATGAACGCATGTACAGTTGCTTAAGTCATGTGCATGACTGAAGTCTTTTTACAACATAATCACCATCCTATTAAATCATAATTACAGGACCTGATTAAAATCACTGCATATTAAAGAGCATGTGACTATTATTTGTACAGATGCCTTCATGCCTAGTATTCACAGGTATCTGTGCTATCAGATTCTAGAAATTGCAGCCATGAAATGCATTGGAGAGAAGACAATATCAAGCTTTATCTAACTAACAAGCTTTGACAAAATTCTGAGCATCGCAGGATACTTTGAATATGAATGACATTTTATTATTATTTTTTATTTTACTTGAACAATACAATTAACAGTTTTGTGATACTTTACCATGTGCATTCTCTAAGCAAGTACATGAGTAAAATAAGGTCTGTGGTAACCATTCTTACAGCACGCATATATTATAGAATAAATGTGTCACCAAAAAGCCCTTTTCAGATCAAAATAAATGCAATAGTAGATCATCATACTCTCATATTGGATGCGGAAGCCGATGTCGGAGTGACTCTTGTCGGTGGTGAAGAGCAGGTACAGGAAGTTGGAGGTGCTGATGAGGAACTGCGGGACCTGTGTTCCCTGATAACTGCCAATCAGTGGGGAAGAAGGATAGCGTCCGTCCCGTACTTCAAGAACATCATAGTTAACCTCAGTCCGGAATCTGTGGATTAGAACAGTGCTATGCATCAGCATGGCAGCTTCACCACAAAAAGGCTACATTGATTCATCACAGTCCTGTTTGCTTGTGTTTCAGCAGGACATCACATATTTACAGCTAGAAGAGAGATGCTGCATCATTCAAACTGAAAACTCAGCTCACTCCAAAGCATGTGTGTTGTTTGAGTTTCCTGAAGCAGCAAGCCACTAAAGCCCGGCTGCTTTCTTTACTCACAGTCAGATAGAAAACATCAGCTGTCCCTTCAGCCTCACCTCCAAAAAAAAACTTAACATCAACTGAAAATAGATGCAACACACGCTTGGTAAAGCGGGTGGATAGTGCCCATTACTTTGAAGTTTCGTAAATCAGATATATCCGCAAGTACTGTGACGTAACACTAACCCAGGGGTGTCCAACCCTGCTCCTGGTGATCGACTGTCCTGCAAAGTTTAGCTCCAACTCTAATCAAACACACCTGAAGCAACTAATTACATTTTTTAGGATCGCTTAAAATTAAAGGCATGTGTGTTTGATTTGAGTTGAAGCTAAACTTTGCAGGACAGTCGATCAGCAGGAGCAGGGTTGGGCACCCCTGCACTAACCTATACGCCTTTTATCACATGCCCTCTGAAACTATTTACAGTATTACATTTTAATGTAAATAACTGACTGACTGAGGACGGAGTTCCTACTTTTTTGTATTTAAATGTTGGTTGCCATACAGCTTCAAGGTGCATTACCGCCACCTGCTGGCTAGAGCACCGAATTCCGGCTTCTTGGCTGACTTCTGACTCGATATACAATGTGTCTTCTCGCGTAGCCAGACCGCACATAAGGCCTTTTGACTGACATGTCAAACAACCAATCACAGTTAGTTTCGTTCAGCGTCACGTTTGGGGGCGTGGAAATATCCCCACAACAACAGACAAGTAAGTCAGCCTAGAAAATCCTGATGAGACGCTAGTGGTAAACATCTGTTTGAAGCATATCTCTCCACATTTTAAGACCCACAAGCAATTCTGGAAAACCGAACACAATACTGAATCGGCCAGCTGCGATGTCAGCATCTGTTGTTTTATGTTTGCTCTCAATCGCGGCTGATATCCCCTTCTCAGTTAGGTACTCCACTTGTGTCTCATACAAAACTCCAGGACATCTCTTAAAGAGTCTATGCCGTGAACCTCGCATACTTTTGAGCATCCAACATTTAGCTGATCTTGATAAATGCTCATTGCCATTAAGGACAGTTTTACTTCCGCAATCACACGTCTGCGCTTTGTTTCCGGGCGGACCAAAAAAAACGTGACACTCGCGTCCCACGGAAATCCGATAAAAATCAACCAATAAGATAACGACTTTGACATTCCTGAAGGGTTTCCAGTTAAGTGTACCATATGCATCAGACGTTTAGCCAGCGTTCCGTGGGCGTGACGTCTGAGGCTGAGACTATACAATGTGTAACCTAAGTTGTGTTATACGTTGAGCCAACTAGAAATATTTTTGCTACAAAAACCCATTGATCTGCTTTAGAAGAACTGTGATAAGCCCCTGAAGGTGTATAGGTTAGTTTTACATCGCAGTACTTGCAGATATGTCTGATTTACAGAGCTTCAAAATAATGGGCACTATCCACCCACATTACCAAGCTTATAGAGCCAGGATAACTTTGTAAAAAACTCAGACTGTGTTAGTCTTTTTTTCCAAAGTGACTTACAAATGAGGATAATAGAATAGCAATTGAAACTAGTGCTACAAGTCATATATTTATATATATATATATATATATATATATATATATACAGTACAGGGCAAAAGTTTTGACACACCGTCTCATTCAATGTGTTTTCTTTA
>JAUMHG010000020.1:2419844-2433502 GCA_032359395.1 Enteromius anoplus
ATTTTCTCAGTTTAAACTTTTGTTCCGTGATTTATGTTCTATTCTGAATAAAATATTGACATTTGCCATCTCCACATTATTGCATTCAGTTTTTATTCACAATTTGTTTAGTGTCCCGACTTTTTTGGAATCCGGTTTGTATTTAAGAAAAACATTAGGTGGCAAAAAAAGAATCAAATACAAGGTGATGTTTGTAAGCGATTGCTTCTGATCGCGCGGCTGTTTCAGTCTCTTTCTTTAAAGCCCTCTTCAAAGTGCCCTACTCTGCACCTTTTGCTTATTCCTGCCAGTTTTGTATATTCATGCTCTGTTGTTTTAATACAGCACTCAATGGAATGTAAGCCTGAATTCCATTTTCATCAACTGCACAGACTAAGCAAATGCGTTTGCTGTGTACAGACCGTTCTTCCCTGGGAACACAAGAACTAAAAGAAAAATCAATAGTGAAAGAAATTCTCTCCACGCCTGTCATCCCTGATTTGATGGATTTCAGAAGAGAAGGCAAATAAAGTAGCATTTCCGTCTTTCTCTCTTTACGCTCGTATTTCCAAGAATTCCATTTCTGTATTGATTCGCTTTCCTTATGTCTGCAGCCTCCCAGAACACACTGCTATTCCACAGGAGACGTATATTTTTGACTCTCATCTTCTCATCAGGACCATGAAACGTGTCATGGATGAAATGCATATGAAGTCAGAGCAAGCTGAATATCCGTCATACATCATAAGCTGTTTCAAAGACAGAATTAGAAGCTGCTCCCAAACACAACGCGGTTACAATGCGGTTGAGAAAGGAGTCCTGGCTTAGAAGCATCATGTAATAGATGTGTATCAGTAGTGGCACATCATCGTTCCCCAGGGCCAGCGGCACACATGCTGGAACTGTGCACTCAGCAGAAGGGGAAATAAAGCATTAAATAAATCCTGCATCTCTGCTCTGTTCTCTCGGGCCAGATCAAAACGCTCCATCAGGGGATATGTGAAAGGAGCAATATTGTAATAGGCTCCATTTTACACTAACCTGAGGAGACAAAAGTCATGGCAAAGGAAAGAGGTGTAGGCAGGCATGCATTACTTCTGCTGCTTCCCTCAAGCGCTCATCATTCACTCGGAGTGAGCCACTCACTGCAGCCCTACACTTAATGCCACAGAACAGGTGCACATCAGACAAGAAGACACATATGGATTAGCAAAATAGACAATATTTTAATCAGAGATATTGGTACTTTTAGCAGATTGCAGGTAGGAAGACTGTGGGAGTAAGAAAAAAATTACATATTAATTAAAGATAAGGAAACCCACACCAAAATGGAAATAATTACATACAAATGATATAAATGTATATATTTGTTGTTTATAAAATAAAATTAATAAAATAAATGCAACTTTATGTGCAAGAGATAAAATCTGCAGGCTAATTTTTAATTGTATCAGTGCTCCACACAATTCTGTTGATTATTAAGCACCTGCTGTGGCTCATTTATCAAAGCAGCTCAGTAAGAAAAGTCAAGCCAACAATAACCTCTCCATAATCCTGCATCTCTCCACAGAGGTACAAAATAAAGCTTGCAATGAAAGCAACCCATTATCCAGCCTGACTTCATACTGGCCCAAAGGGATATATCAGCCAACAGTTCCCTCAAAATGTACAGAATATATGTCCACATAACAGGCTTTTACATCCCATTACCCTGAATAGAAACCATTGTTTTAAAAAGTTTGTGTCTACATTTTGGTTGATATACTAAGCAGTTCTCTGTGGTTTGTTCTGGGATGGGTTCCAATTTAGTTTTGTATATTGTCTCAATGAAGGCTGGAAAATTACAGTCGCTTATGGGACAGTTGACCCCAAAATGACAATTCTGTCATAATTTACTCATCTTCATGTCATTCCAAATCTCCATGAATTTCCTTCTGCAGAGCACCAAATACATTTTTTAAAGTCAGTCATCCAAACAACATCACAACAACGATGTTTAACATGTAACATTTAAGAATAATAAAGATATTATATATGTATGTGGAAATGTGATTTTTTTTGGGGGGTCCGATACTGTATATATACAGTTAGATCCATATATATGGATGATAAGTTTCATGACTGATATTTTGTAAATTTCCCATAGTAAATATGTTAAAACTAATTCTTGATTAGTAATAGCCATTGCTAATTACTTAATTTGGACAACTTTAAAGGTGATTAAAGTCCTATAGGTCCGATCTAAACAAACAGTCCATCAATGGAAATTTTAATTATTCAGCTTTCAGATAATTTATAGCTATATATATAAAATTAGACAGGATAGACTTCAAAGGAGTAGCACATCTGTGTATGAAAGAACAGTGAGTGGATGTGTTTTCCCAGAGAGCAGAGTACATGCGGTGCTTTTTCATGTGATCACTAGAGTCAGATGACAGGCTGATCTTTCACCCCTACACCTCAAATGGTAGAAAACCTGATAGAAAGTGAAATAGGCCCTAGTTCCTTTTAAAAACAGAACAACAGGAGGTGTAAACTGCACATTATAGTTCAATCTTCTAACTTACTGTAGCACCACGCCATTGGCTTCCTCCCATCATTGCAGTAACATAGCTAAAGGCACTCTCCTTGCATTGTGTACTGCTATACAACCTATTAATGTTCAATAGCAAGCTATATGTACAAAGACAGATGCTGCTCTTTGTTCTGCTAAGATGATGCAAAGGTTTTCAAGCAGATTAAAAAGTAACAAAACATGCAAAAGTTCTTTGCATTCGGAGTCAACAGGAGTCATTAATCTGAGCTAAACTCACCGTTTACACCCGCAAAATGACTAGTTTTACGCCAACTCACTTGACCTTTCTCACCAACACCAGTCATCAGGGGTTTAAATGTCACAGGCGAGCTGCTACAAAGGATCTAGCGGAGAGCAGCAGGAAACAGTCACTCTGACATGGATTCACATGTCGGTACAGCAGCGTAATGTCCGTTATCAGATTAATATCTGAATATAGGGGATAAAAACAGATGAAAGATTGATTTATGAGAACTGTTAAAAATGGAGTTATCTGTTTCTGCAAATGAACTCTTCAGATATGTGTGTGTGTTCTATTTACAGTATATAATTTTAAAGCCTATTTATTTCACATTTTATTTTTATTTTTTATTAATTTAAATGGAATTTTGGTATGCATGTAATGGGTTAACTGGTCCTACATATGGGATTTTTAGTTCCGTGCACCTGGGAGTATGGTCCCACATATGGGATTTAGAACGCTCGGTGACGTCGCATAACTGTCAAATTCAAACTGAGCTTTCGCGCGTTTGCTGGCGCTGAGCCAGAGAGAGATGTGCACTGTGCTTGTCATATTATCACAACTATACAGTGTTTCTAAACACATAATGCATATTTTAGGATTCTGACATTTAAATACACATAAGCACTAGCGAAACAATACATTTAGAGCTAGTAAAATACTCAAATATGTCAATGGAAGCAACAATAACAACACATTCAAATTTAATTTGACGATGTGTTTTATTCACATCAGATAAACATTGTGTAAGTAGCTATAAAGTTCACTCTATTCTTCACTCAGTTCACCAGCCACTTACTCATGTATTTCGGGAGAAGTTGAATTCTGAACTGCAGCGTGAAAAAATATGGCGGCCCACATCTCATGTTAGCGATCACGATAAAGATAATTTATAAAGGTGTTTAAACGACAAAACACACTTATTTATAAACATATTTGTGAATCGGAATATCAGACTGTTCATTACACGGTGAGCAAGTTTGTGAATATTTGAAATAAAAACGGAAAAACTAAATAAAAGCGATCCATCTGTATTACAGCGTTATTGCTGTTGCGGTGTGTCACGTGACAAGCATGATGCATCACCATGGAAACAGTAAAGGCGAACGTTCTAAATAACGGTCGCCTAAAAAAACTTACTCTGGGGGGACCGCTGGAATATTTAAAACTCAAATGGTTAATTATTCAAGATATACATATATGTACAATCTCTGCAGATTTTTCATATTGGTTGGTAATAGTAAAGCCCTATTCGGACGGGACTAGTTTTACAGGGGGGGGTAAGAGAATGTTTTGTTTCACAGACGTACTTGGTGATTTTAATCCCATCCGAATCTGCCATGTCTGTGTTTTTCTCTCACAACCTCTGTGATAATTCTAGAGTCTGAATGCGATGTCTGTCGTATGCCATAGATGCTCTTACCACACGCAGGTTTAATATATTTTGATACATAAAATAAACAAATAAATACAAATAAGGAACCAGATCACGTAAAACTGTTAAGACTGGCTATTGCAATATCAGTATCAGGTAAGATTACTCACGTGCATTTCTGCTCTCGGTTACATGTTTTAATTATCAAAATTAAAACTTATCAAAATTATTATTTGCTTAGAAAAAAATCATAACAGTTGAACTAAAGTAACCCCACATTAACATGGTTTAGCATTTAGCTTCACCATAGTATTTATGATTATACTAAATGTAATCAATCTGAATTACTATAGCAATGCATGCATGCATGGTCTAATTTCACATTAAAGCAAATTACAAATGTAACCTGATTATTAAAACAGAAGTAAAACGAAAATTATTTTCCCTTCCATTCTTTTTTCCATTGTTTCTTCTTTTTGCAACAGAATCTCTCCCATTTAGCTTACATTAGCAGTGTTAAAGCAGTCTCATTCTCTCAGTATTTTCTTCTCTTGGCCACATGGGTACCTGAGCCCATCGGGCTGGAACAGCAGTCTGACCGCAGTCACGCCCAGGGGAAGTGGCGACGGCACGGAACCGTCTCTCACTGCACACCTGTCATGTGTTTCCCACCACAGGAGACAAAGAGACAGAGACAGAAAGACACCGGCTGATAGAGGGAACAGAAATTGTTTGGAAAGAATAGTACTGCAGCAGCTAATGCAAAATTTAAAAGGGCGAGTATACAGGCTATATTACCACATGAGGGGGAGGGGGGTCCAATTAATTTGCCAGAATTAATTGTATTTGGAGATTCGCAAGGGTACATATTAAGCAGTGGAAATATTTACAGTCCATTGTAAGTTAAACTAAAATGACAAATTAAATTACTGGATTATCTGAACTGAACAACTCATTAATTCTTTGTTAGGTGAATAATCAGATATTAAATATGGCTGAACAGTGTTTCGCATTTGGCTTTAAAACACACCAGACACCTGAAAACAATGTGAACTGTAACAAATGCTACAGACAACTGGAACAAATGTGCTTTTCGCTTAAAAAGGATATTTTTTAACGCCACAGGCTCTCTCTGTTTTTCTCTTTTCCTCTCTCAGATGGTCCGTACACAGTCATGCTGGCAGGGTGACAAAGTGAGCTCATTTTCCAGGCTTTCTGGGAATGGCCAGCGGTGGCTCCTGTTAGGAAGGGGGAAAGGGCATCACGTATGAGCACAAGACATGATCTCCCAACGCCTGTGACCTGGATCACATCATGCTTGTGTTGGCTGTGCACACTTCACTTCACTACAGCAATCAGAGAGCTGGAAATCAAATGGTGGAAAATGGAAATTGCAAATGGGCTTTTTTTTTTTTGCTGCAGTGTTGTTATGAATAAAAGATCAGGGAATTATTCAGTCTTATGAGGGTTTATATATGTTTCATGTGAGTCTCTGTATTTGTTAGCATGTGTGTAAGAGTAAGTGGGTGCGTAAATAGCGGGAAGCTATTTTATTCAGTTCCTTCAGACAGTCAGTTTATTTCAACAGACTGGTTATAAAAAGATTCAGAGGAGATTTGTATCATTCATTCGGGTTCTGCAAAACTTTTTATGGAGATTTTCCATTCATTCATTTGTTTGCTTTTATTTAGCAAGTGCAAATTAATTGTAATAGTTTCAAATTAAAGCTTTCTGTTAAGTTTTCTGAAAATACAAAGTATTCAGAGAAATGTGTCACAAAACAATCAGTTTTGCCATAACATGAATAAATCACATTTGGAAACACAATAATATAAAGTTTTGTTTTTTTTTTATGTGAATAATATTTAAAAATGGTACTGTTCTATCTTCTGCAGCCTTGGTATAATTTTGTTAATATATTAATGTTATATTACAGTGCTGTTATTAATACATTATTACATAATATGTGTGTGCATATATATATATATATATATATATATAATGCAATGAAGCTGACCAAGACCTTAATTTATACTCACTATACCAATCAAAACTTGAGGGTCATATATGTCATGCGTGGTCCATGTGCTTTTGTGTTTTTTTTTTTTTTTTTGACTGTTCACACTGTTCAGACTGTTTGACATGTTCCACATGTTTTTACCTTGTTTGTAACCCCGCCCTCTTAATTTGTGTTTCATCCCCTGCCAGCCATGTATCCCAGGTGTTTTGTGTTTCCTACCCTGATTGTGCCTGTGTTTAATCCGTGTCCTTCTCAGTGTAGTTTGTTGGTCGTTGATGTTTGTAGATGGAGTGTCTCTGTGTTTTTGTCTGCCGTTCAATGTATCCTGTGTTTCTTTGAATAAATGTGTCCTGCTTCACGGAATTCATCAACTGTTTTAATATCATCCCTATTTTGTCTGTCCTTTCAAGTGAATTAATTTATGTGTTTAAAAAAATAAGTAAGGGAAAGAAAACAGAGGAAGCCATTTTTATTTGGAGAATTATTTTTAGTCTAAACATCTCTGGCATAGAAGGAAGAGAAAGAGACAGAAAGAAAAGGGATCCAGAAGGATGACACCAAGGACCTGCAGAGGGAGGCATTATGTAAAGTGCATAATAAAAGAGTTATATGAACAGCTGAGTATGTCTGATGTTTTTAAACGCACCATCTGAGACGTCTTAGCATGAAAACACATAAGCAATGTCTAGCTTATGAGCATGCTCACAGCAGCAGTCAGTCGTAACATACCTCACACAGAATGCATAACTCTCACTTACCTAAAACAAGAAGAGCTGGATTTACGCTTATTTATCAACCGGATGCCATGCATACATAATTTATACCTCAGTACATGGATAATTGAGCCACAGCAAGCCACATTCACTCTGAAATTCTTGAAAGGGATCCAGGATAGTAATAAAAAAAAGCTTTAAGATCGAAACTACATTGAAATGTAGTTTAGAGGAAACCACATCAAAAAAATGCATGTTTTGATCCGGAGATCAGGTCTGTAGTAGAGTATTTGATCATTTCCAAACCAAAACTGAATGTTGACATGTTGAAAACAATTTGTTTTACAAGAAATTAACATTCCAGTTTCTATTTGAAAAAGGAATTGCTTTGATTTAATGTGTTGCATGCTGAATCTTTATAATTAATTGCGAAATCTATTTCTGAGTGAAATGGTTTTACACCATTTTGGTTTTTTAATATTTGAAATGTATTTAATTTATTCAAACAACAGCACACTGAGTTTCTGTTTTAGGCCAAAACTTTCAGTATCATCATTCTTGTTAACCATTTCAAAGGCTCAAGTGAACAAATTTGATTTTGAAATGCATTTTGTTTAATAAAATTATTTACACATCTGCCACCGTCAGTCATAGGATTTTCTATGTCTGTGTTCTCCTACAGAATTGAATGTTTGCCACTGGAATTTTTTTTTTAAATTGACATGTTATTTGATGATATATAATTGGTGAGAGACAGATGGGATGGATTCAAGCAACATCACACTTGCCCTCCTTAAGTTCACCATAATACAAAACAAACATGAACACCACTTGACAAGACAGACTGCATTAAAGCATATCCAGAACAATTGAAGTGAAATACTAGAGTAAATGCATCCATCTATCACTCCCTACAGCCGCATCAGATGGAGTACATGCATCAAGTTCATTTAAAAATTCAACCAAGCTTTTTTGCCAATAGTTGAACAGTCAGCAGTTTTATTCTTTGAAGTGCAGCAGTTTTCTTTTCTTTTCTTTTTTTTTTTTTTTGCAGCATATTGTTTACTGTCATTTGTATCCAAATAATTACCCCATCAGGACAACGGGAACAGTATCACAGCCTGGTTTAATTATTCTCTGTCGAGCCCAGCTTAGAATTTAAATTGGAGATTTAGGATTCCCTTGTTTGCATCTGTGGAAAGCTTTGACATGCATTAAGTTTACATTACACACTCGTACAGCCTTCTGTCTATTCTCAAATGTCAACTTCTGTTTATTAGATGACAGCCCCATCTCTACTTAATATTCAAAGATAAACATGATCATTTTGTTTTCTCGAAATCTAAGTGCTTTATACGTTCCTGATTTTATGCACATAATCATCTGTAATTTCTGTATTCATCCTGATATAATTATTTGCATGTTTTTTTGTGTGTTTGTGTGCTTTGCGAATGCATTGCTTAAATTGCAGTAGGCAACGCATGTTAGTTTTATTTTTCCATGTGTCTTTGTCTCAATGTACTTTTCTTTTTACCAAAATCACTTGCATAAGTGAAAAGAGTATTGTTTTCTACTGAAAAAGTGGCTATTTTTGTTCTTTATTCATTTGGGGTCTTTATACAGGACAGGGAGTTTATACGTGCTGCAGCAAGTGCTTAATTTTGCAGATGCACTTCAAAGTGTCCACATGTTCAAAAAAGCCAAAACCAATCACAGAATGCAGAGCTGAAACACAGGATTTAACCAAATGCTCAAAATTCCACTGAGGTGCTAACAAGCCAACTCACAATATGCCAAAACTGAGGCTCTGATGTAATGTCATAATGTAGAAAGAGGTCACAATAATCAACAGTTCCTGGGAAACAACAACTATATCTCTATTAATAAAGGTCCCATTAGTTAATATTAGTTAATGCATTAATTTACAACTTTCAATGAGTAATACATCTGTTTTAAGATTTATTCATCTTTATGAAAGGCACAACTGCTTATTGTTCAGCCTGATCTCATGTTTAAACGTAGGTATTTATACGTAACATATACAAGCATAAAACGTACGTTTTAAGAATTTAGACATATTTTTAAGTTTAAAACGTATAACTTGCTACATATTTTTGGTTAAAAGAACAGAAAATACTTCCGTATATTTTTTAGATTATTATTAGATTATAATATATGCAGGAAAATAACCATTTTCATAAAATAGCATTTCTAAATGTTTTTATAGTTATAGTTAAATATAGTTTATAGTTAAATACCACTCCTATCTCTAAACCTAAACATAACTATCTCTGTACAGTATAAGAAAAACATGACAGATAAATACAATTACAATCACTTATTTATTGCAAAAATGTTAAAAGCACTACCAAAAGTAACCCAAATTAAGATGTTTTGCAGCTACAGTCCTCTCTGGCGGAATACAGTAGGTTTGAGTAGGCTGCAGAGCAGAATTTATGTTGCTGAAAATATTATCTAGATTATCTTCCCGATCCTTGTTATTGCTGATCATTGTTAGCTCTAACAAATTTTAATAATGAGTTAGTAAAGTTTAACATTAACAATAATTAATAATTTAGACAACCTGGTCTTATAAAACTATGTATACTGTGGACCTTTTGTGCAACACCGTTTTTGCATGTCCCAAATACATCACTTATGTAATTTCATGACAGGTAGGATGGTGTCTTGAAAGACAGCCGCTTGTAGAAAGTAGACCGCAGACAGCATTTTAGGGTCTCAGTAGACCATGATGGTGAGCAGCTATAAGATATGTCTACAAACTTCAGGAAACCAGGCTGATAAAGTACTAGACTCCAGTTAAAAGAGATTGACCGCAGTATTTCAAAACCCACACAAACCTTTAGAAGTCAACTAGAAAATCACTGCAAGAGAACAGCTAGTAGAGGCAAAAGAATGACAGGGACAAAAACATATCAAACCAAATATTGGTTTATTTTCTGCGGTGCAAATGTTTGCAACTGTTTATGCTCAAATATGCTGTAAATAATCCGTCAAAGTAACTATGAATAGCAAAAAAAAAAAAACTCAGGAATGTAACAGATGGTCATTGTATGCCTTGTTAATGAAAAAAAAAACACATGCAAAATGCTAAATACTGTATGTTAAAGTTGTTCTCTCTCGCTTTCTATCAAGCTGTTACTGCTATAGCATCATGGACTCAATTTGCCTTTTGTGTTTGATGGAGCTGGTTCTCAATTTTAACACCTTTTAGTATATTTTTTTTTCTTGCCAAAGTTAAATGAGAGTATATATCTTGAGAAATGTCTAAAGTCTCTTTGACCATTCAAAGAAAGTCAGGGGTCCAAATTTGTTTTAAAACCCACTGACTTTTGTTAAATAAGCAAACACAGCTGAATCTTTGTTCTAGGGGGATTAATTAATTAGGCAAAAAAAACTTGACATTTTAAGCAATTTAGTAAACATGCATGGGAGAACGAAGACATATGGTCACACTAATTTCTCAAAAAGAGAAAGAAAGTAATTCAAGTTTAGAACAAAATGAGGGTGAGCAAATGTAAAAAAAAAATATGCTGAAACAAACAGACATTATGTATCTGTGAGTGTGAAAACAAAACGTTGTCTTGTATCAGCAGTATAATTTTCTATATCCTGTAAGAGCCTTAATCTGTTGAAAAGCACAAGGCAAGACATGCAGACACAAGCTAAATTTAATCAGTCTTTGACCTGTACATCAACAAACCTAATTGCTGTGATGTGACACTCACACACGCATGCACACTTTCATAGAAGCATCCACAAACAATCATTTTAGGTCCCAGGGCCTCTAGAACCCACCCAGCATCTTTAGATGGATCATAAAGGCTGTGTTTAGAAATAAAAGGGCCCAATTAGCCATTCAGCAACTCTTGCGCCCTTTGTGCACATTACACTTGCAAATAATCCTATTATCGCAACGACACAATATAATAAAGAAAGGCTGCTGAATAGCAATAACTAAGCAAATAAACATTGCATTATTATTATTTTAATGAAGATCTGTCAATTTTGATAAATTCAGAGAGTGTGCAGTTTCTAAATCGAATGCAATTTATCTTGTGAGGCAAAGAGAGCATAATGTTGTTAACTAAGCAACAATTAGTGAAAAAAGCAAAGCAACAAGATAACTGTGAAACAAAAGAGATCAAAACAGAAAAGCTGACTTAATTTGTTGACCCGTCAACTATGCATCCTGCATAAAGCAATGTGACTTTTTGTAATGTAATGTAATGCATTTCGTAGTGGCCTTTTGTGTTTGCTCAATGTTTTTGTCTCTCACAATGTAATATTTAACCCTCTGGGGTCTGAGGTGATTTTGGGGCCCATGAGATGTTTGGACATGCTCTAATATTTGTGCTTTTTTCAGCTACTTAGAACATATTATTGACCAACCTGTATTTTTCTTGTAATCAGCACAAGCTGCTCTACAATAATATGTGACCAAAATGGATTTACATTCATGAATTTGCATTTTTTAGGAAAAAAAATATTATGCGTGGTTAGTAGGTTTTGTGAAAATAAAAGTAGCTGAAATAAGGCCATTTAACTCATTCTTAATATGATTAATTCTGTCAAAATCTATGCATTTAATATAATTAATTTAATTGAAAAATTCAATCAATTGACTGACCTTAAAAAGTTTATTTAATTTGGTGACCCATTCGATTACAAGTAAATCAAAAGTGATAAATAGCAAATCTTTAATGTCTTGAAGAAATAAGTAATCACAGCAGCCAATGGCATTTCATCTGTACAAAGAAACAACACACGTACTGTCAGTATATGTCATATAAGATCCGGGATGAATTGACATACTAGTATCGGACAGCTGGGTATTCTCTGTGGTGTATGTCACACCTGCTCTCCAAACAAGAGTGTCCAGCATCTGGACAGGTCAGTGCACACGGCCCGCTGACAGGACTGCTAACAAGCTTAGTGCCACAACAGTCCCAGAGCCCCAGATGATGACAAGACTCACAACAGCAACTCATGACATACTACTCTGTACTTTACAGTTTGTTTCATGTGATTGTTTGTCTGAATCAAAGGGGTCTACAATACCTGTAGTGAGCTATATGCTAACATTCCCACTCACCTCAATGACACGGTACAGCTGGTGCTGGAACCTGTCATGGTAGCTCATGGGTTTGGATTTTCTGACCTGTAAAAAAAAAAAAAAAAAGGATAAATAAAGAAAAATCACCTCTATGAAAAACTAAAACAGAATCCTCTACACATATTTATGTTTACAGTTATTTGTATGACAGTAAATTATTTGTGTTATTTATTGTATAAAATGTGTACTTACAATTCAAATTTGGTAACATTTTAGGTAACAGTTGTTAACTAATAACAAATTTTCCCTCAAAAAAAAAATCTTAATTTGCTTAATTAATAGTTAATGAGGTACTGTAGTTGTTATTGTCACGATCCCAGCTGGAAGTGCCATCAAGCTCCGCTAGAGGGCACTTCTTCCATTCTGCTGCATATCGGACTCTCTGTTGCTTACTGGACTCTGTATCTCATAATGCACATCTTCCTTCCAGCTGTTGCCTATTATTCACGCCTCCTTAACTCATTGATGCCTGTATAAAAGCGAAGCTCACCGATTGATTAAAGAATTGCAAATGGATCCGCACATCTCTGTCTATGTTTATGTATTGGGCAGGATATGTGCATTGATATGTGCTTAATAAGCACTAATAAATGGCTAATATTCTAGTAATATGCATGCTAATAAGCAACTAATATGTGTAAGTGTAAAATAAAGTGTTACCAAAAAACATTTTGTAAAACAATTTTTTGTAATCAATAATCATGCTTGTTCTGATTCACTCCTACAATCACTTCTAATTTGCTGCTAATTAATAGCTATCAAGGTAGTTAAGTTTAGGTATTGACCAGGATTAGTGATGTAAAATATGGTCATGCACAATATGTGCTTTATACTAATAAACAGCACATATGTTAATAATAGTCATGTAAATAAGGAGATAGAATTGGCCCTATACTAGTTACACAATGCTTCACTATCTATTTTGGCATTATGAGTGCTGCCATAGAACTAAGCTGTCCACAAAATTGTTCAGAGTTGAATCTTAAAGTTATCATCTTATAATTGCAGTAATAATGAAACAAATGAAATGTAGCATAATTACTCTTGAGCTACAGAAAAATTGCATAATGACAACACGGATTGTACCAGAAGAACAAACAATCCTTCGCTATACTCTTCAGGTGTGACAGCATAGCAAACTGACTGAGAGGACATACAGTAGCCAGAACAAAGGCAGGGAGACACTTGCTTGCAGTCAAGAAGAAAAAAAAAAAAAAGAGTTTTATTTACTCACAACACATTAAAAGTTGACCCTCCTCACGGAAGCCCAACCAACAACTACTGTAACTCATCAGAGAACAAGATTGCCTTTTTTCCCCTTCCAAAAGGTCATACTATTCCTGAACCCAGGAAAGAGAACCACAAAATAAAAAGGATATACACACATCTACATTCTCAATTGACTCAACTGAATATACAATTCAAAAACAGAATCATCAACATTAACAAAATACATATAGACAATAAACTATTTAATACAGATACACATACATTCAAATAAACAAAATAAATGAAGGCCCCCCTATTCAGTCTAGCCAGCAGACTACACTGTAAAAAATGATTGCGCCAATTAGTTATCACAACTTAACCTTTTGAGTCAAGTTAACTTATCTGGGTT
>JAUMHG010000020.1:2433602-2448678 GCA_032359395.1 Enteromius anoplus
GCAAATGTAGTGAGCGTAACTATTACGCCTCTAGACTGTTACGTAACAGTCTGTGTTGTGTTGGAATTTGACCGTTTCTCAGACGTCTTTTGATTTATATAAGAAGTAGGAAACTATGCTGTTTGAGACTCACAGTATGTTATGTCCATGTACTGAACTGTTATTATTCTACCATGCCAAGGTAAATTCAGTTTTCCATTCTATGGCACCTTTAACCAAGACAGTTGGGTTTTTGTATTAATGATGTTATGTGTGTTTATGTTAAAGTTAGTTTGGGTGGGTTTGGTTCATTTGCAGCCCTGTTATAAAAAAAGTGTAACTATTACAGGCATTGAGAGAAATGTGCAGGGGAGGGACTTATTAAAATGGGATGGGCTGATAAAAATTGTCCTGGTGAGTTTTAGTGGCCCAGTTCACCCCTCTCTGTCAACATTGTTTATTGAGGATCAGAGAGCTCTCGAATTTCATCAGAGATATTTAATTGTGTTCTGATGATGAGCAAAGGTCTTGGGCATTTAGATGAACCAATGACTTATTCAAGAAGCCAAGCACTTGAATGGCATCATGTTTGTGCCAATAATAATAAATAAAACCTTTCCAGAAGCGACAAAAAAAACCCTGAACAAAATATGAAAAAACTGAACAAAAAACAAACAAAAAAAAAACAATAAACTAAATACCAAAAATCAATTCTCAAATAAACTAATTTTTTTGTTAACATGTATAAGTTTACTTTTTGCTAAACATTGTTTAGTTCATATTTTTCACAAATGTATTTCCCAACGCTCATCACCACCTATTGGCATACCGACCAAAATACCAACAACTAACGAACAGACTTAACAAGTTAGACGATATATCAGCACTCTTGGAGCAGCAATTCGACCAATCAAATATGACAACCATAACTGTTGTATAGTTATTGACAGTGTCTTTTACAGCATGATGCTGTCGCAGTTGTTGTACGAAACTAAGAAACGTAGCAAAATCACTAACACACAGCCTGTTGTGTGACCACTGAATTCATTCCACAACAGAATCAAAGTTCATTTGAAAGAATGAGACGTGCCAGCATAGTCTCTCCAAATAACCATGCCACATTATGATGTCATATTGTAGAGACTGAAGGTAAAACAGGTCATGTCTTTCTGAGGTAACTGATATTTGAGAACTCCCGCTGCTATAAATCATTTTGTCAGGCCAAATAATTTTGCTCAGCTGTGGTAAAGGTAAGGCATATACCCACCTGACCTCCCACAGGCATTCATACAACTCACGTGTTGTTCTCCGTCTTTGCAGACTGCGTGGTTTAAGAGATGATGAACACGCTCAGAGGAAAGCCAGGGCAAGTTTGCACTTAAGTGATGTAATCTAAGTAAATGGTTTTCCAAATATGCAGCATGCTATACAGACGCATGCATTAGCTGCCAGATAGAAAGAGCCAGAGGTATTTTGGCTCAGATGGTTAACTCTGTCACCGAATTATTCAAAAAGACAAGCCAGATGGGATTTATTCAACTGCACACGCACACGTTGCTTCACCAAAAGGTTCAATGTTACATTCTGAGGCTAACACAACCGTAATTCATGTAAATATGATAGCTCTCTAAGCATGTGGTTTTATTATATAAAAAAAGAGCTCTTACTCAAGTAAATGATTCCATGTCTGAAAGCACTGTGATTGGAGAAATACTGATACTGCATAATCCATAATGAAAGTAGTCACTGTATAATGATTTATATGCAATTTTAAATCAAAGGACTGTTAGCGACACCTTCAAAGACACAATCAAAGTCTTTAAGATAAAACGATCCTTTATTTCTTTTTATGGTATACATAAAGGACGGAACCATGAAGGACTATATGAATTTATGACTACAGTATTTATACAGTGTGGTTACTTGACGTGTTGCACAATATGTTTAGTGACAAAGCGATAAGTTAGTAAGAATATGATGTGAACCACAGTTTCAACTGGAATGTCATTGTTGACAAAGCAAGCAAAAGCAAAAGCTGTTGCTAAGCAACAACATCGGATATCTTGCACTCATCTTACACAAAGAAAATGACACTTCCTTCACTGTGTTGGTTGCTTCTAAGTAAATATTTGCAGTGGCACTCTGCAAAACTAATGTAACAAGTGGCATACAAATGCCTATTGTAAAATGCAATAGATAAAAATATTCACCATAAAATAAACAGGTGTACGGAATTGAAACAGGGACCCAACTAGAAGCAAAAGTTATTACGGCTGGGTATTTGGTGCACATTCATTTCAGTCATTTCTGCTTCACAGCTTCTCACTTGTATGTGAAAGTAATGATCGCTCAGCTTTTGATGTCATTAAAAAAAACTTTGTGGCGGCATTGCAGAATTATTCATTTTAAAAATGAACAACAAGGCTTATGCTGTTCAATTGCAATCATATAACAAGCGAGTTCAAACAGCGAGACTTATTAAAACACCTACCCAAAGAATCATTTGTTCAGGAATACGATTCATTCAGCTTTATGCCTTTATATCGCAAAAAAAAAAAAAACCCAGTTCTCAAGAAGTATTGTTTATTTATTAATAAATTAGTTTATTAAATGTAACCACTGAGGTAAACTCCACGGAAAGACACGTTTGCTATTATTTCTTAAAATTTATATTATTGTTAATATTTAAATATTTTTTAAATATGGCTGCATGAACAAGTGATTATGATTAATTAAAATACATTTTTTCCTGTTTTCTTCTTCTTCAAGATTCAGTGCTATTATTGACTAATATTCACTTCTCTGTCCGCAATAGTTTAAGACTCACCTTAACTGACCCACAGTTGAGCTCTTACAGTATACAGTACAGTACACTGAATTTCTCCAAACATGCCCTGATTTTGGAACAGTGCTTCATTTTCACATGAATGTGAGGAGCAGCTGTCAGTTTCTAAAGTTAAAGGGGCAGCTCTGTGTGAGCTCCTTTAACCCAAGACTTGGAGCCGAATAAACAGTAGACAGCTGGCATGGGACAATGGCACCTCAGTTAATGATTAATGCTGTTAATGAACAAATCAAGAAAGCTCTTGATACTTTCCAAAACCCTTTACTCACAGCCAGCGATGTGCTGACCCTTGAAGGCCCCTCGTCACGGGTCTGTGGCAGAAGTGCTTGGGAAAGGAGAGGCAGAAAATTTCAGTCTCTGTTTGTGTCATAACAGTCCCCCTGAAAAACGCCAGAGACGCGTGAGTCAGCACGGTATGGACTCGGCTGCTTGTTTTTTTCATGTTTAAACAGTACTAATGCAACATTGATATTGTGTTTAGCCTAAATGCTGATGTAATCATCACAATATAAGCAATTTTCTGTACTGAGAGAGCTTCTGCTGAGGACATAAATTCAGATCGGCTACAAAACACAGCGTTAGCATTGATTCTCCACTGTGACAGGGAAAGCTTTGAAATCTATGGGATATCCTTACGAAGTTTATTCCGCTTGCGCGCAGTCCCCTCACAAATCACTGATAAATGGCTATTCATGTAAGCGATAACAGATGTGAGGGTCTCATTGAGGAGCCAGTGAAAGTGTGTTCTGTATGATGTGTAAAAGCGCTGTGTGTTCGACCCTCCATTTGCAGAGGTGGCAGGTGTTCCTCCGTTCTCCAAAAGAGCAAGTTTTTATGTTCCTCCCCAAGTTAGTTACTTGGTTTCCATGGAAATGCTCAACAGAAAGAGTCTTGTCTTAAGGGGCCTGTGCCGGGGAAGGCTTTACTAGCTGCCTGGACCGGACTTAAGCACCGCCTCCACAGAAGAATATGAACGCCTGCTTCAACATCACTGCCTGTTTAGCCCCGCCTTACAAGAGAGGTGAGGGTCATTAATGAAAACAGTTACTGACGGTTACTAAACATAGTCATTTGTTTGCTTAATTTCACCAAAGAACCATTTACAAACAAGACACAATTCAATTCGAAACTAAAAGACAATGCTGTTCCAGTTATATTGCATCTGACAGTAATATCACACCACACAAGTGTGAGGGACATTTTCATTATGTGGTCACGTTATTTCTGCGTCTATGGAATGTACAGTATGAGAATGTAAATTAGTATAGGATTCTAGTTGTATGGATGGAACTACTTAAATTAGAATGAGGTGACATGCAAGAAATGTATAGGTTAATTTAGCAGGTGCACATTAAAATGATACGAAATAGACACATTTTGAATGAATGAGCGAATGAATGAATAATGCATTTCTAGCTATGTGTGTTGCTGTACACCTAAAGCGCTTTACAATCATGTGGGTTAGTTTATTTAACCCCTGAATGAGGTTCCCACCCCAGCTCTGCAAGTCTTAGTAGTTAACTTCAAAAGTAAAATCCTGGTAGATACAATTTAAGTGCTTTATAGGGACAGTTCCCCCAAAACCAAAAAGTCTTTTGTCATTTACTCAATCCCATTTTATTCCAAACCTGTATGACTTTCTTTTCTTGAGGAACACAAAAAAGATATTTTAAAGAACATGGCCCGGTTTCAGAGACTGGGCTTAAACTAAGCCAGGATTAAGCTACTGCTCAATTAGGAAATGTAAATCATTTTTTTTAACATGCCAAAAAACATTACTGGTGTGCATCTTGAGACAAAACAAAGGCACTGATATATTATATGACCAGTTTCTTTCAGTTAAAACAGGTCAGACTAGGCTTAAGCCTTCTCTGTGAAACCGGGGGTATTTCCAGGGGATTTTATCCACACAATGGTGTAAACAGGATCCAAAACCAAATCAACAGACCCTTAGACTTTAATTGATCTTTTCTCAAAAAGAGCTTGATTGACAGATGACCAATCATAACACAAAATCCTCCTTGTCTGACAAACAGTAGATTAACTTCAGTGGATTTATATTTTAGACACTTAAAATATATTGTGTATTGACATCTTTCCACAGTTGAAATAAAAAATGTTCATTTAATATGTATTTTGTATTTTAATTTAAAAAAGACGTTCGGTTCATGTACTGCTTAAATTGAGGTGCCATCGACACATTATAGAGCCACAAAACACCAAAGGTCTTTTTACATCCATATATGTAAACCAAACATAAGGTTGTTTTATCATTATCAAAGCAGACACTGCGTTTGGGGTGTGGTCAGCAGTTATTCTCTGCTCTAAGAGTAACATGAGGACTGTCGGGATCACTTTCACAAATGCTGCCTCCATGTGTGGCTGAATCTGATTTGAGAAAGTCGATCTGAGAGGCTGCTGTCGGGCCGACTGGTGTCTCGTTGGAAGTGTATGGGGTGGAAAGGTAATCTGGTACAATGTCACCTGTTCTCCACTGGAGAGAGGCTCTCTTACATAGACAGACTGATCCCCATCTGCCACTCAAGCTTCTCAAATAACAGCAGAGATTGTCATTTAAAAAGCACTGATAGTGTATGATTGGAGCCTTTCAACTAGACTATGCAGCTTCCACTCTGCTCAACCAGCAGCCATTGTAATGATAAGCAAAGCATATGCAAGAAGACACATAAGACGATTGAACTTTTTATTTTTATTCAAAACTTTAACAACTTTAACTTTTGATGCTTTTCATGTTGCAGTAAAAAAAAAAAAAAAAGTCAATAATAAAACCTGAAAAAAAAAAAAAAAAAAATACTGGAAATTCTCACAACATTTACATATTTAGGTATTTTTTGCAGACTAAATTTTTTTTTTTTTTTGAAGCATGTGTTTGCTTTCATAAACCATTAAAGCTTTTACTGGGAGACAGTTAAAATGCTTTGGTAAGTGTTAATTATCTCAACCACAAAATTCTTTTTCATCCTTACACAAAAAAGACAAAACAGCACACACCACCATGCTGCATAAATCTCCCAGAGCATTTCATTTGCTCATTTTTTATCTCTGTGACTTCGTCCCAAAGAATGATGTGTTGTTATATATTTAGATAATATTGCAGCTTTCTGGTTTTAAATATACATTCACCGACTCTTTTGAGTCTTGTTTTATGACTTATTTTATGATCTTGTCTCGCACATTCTTTTTACCGAGAATGTGTGACCGTTTCTCCCTTTTTTCAAAATGACTGCTGTGGCATGGCTTAAAGGACAGTGAGCATACCACACACAAACCAATTTAATTGTTTTGTTTTTCACTGCCTACTAAGCATGCGTATGCATGGTAATGTATTCAATCTGGCTCTCAGAGCTCATTTAAAATGAACAATCATGATGCATAAATGTACAGGAAAGCCTTTGCAGTTATTGGTTTAGGGCCCATTGTGTGTAATGTGTGCTTTGTGATGCAAAAAAGTTGAATTTTAAGTTGACAAGAGGGGGCACACATGGGGAAACTGTATTGGAAGACAAACCTACTTCAAACTCATCATCTGCCCCCATGCCGAAGCGCTCTCACTCAAACCAACGAGCGTTCAGCTTCTCTGAATACTGAAGATGACCAGATTCATTCACCTCGCCGAACTACAAAGGCCCCCCACCATATACAACAATACAATTCATTTAGGAAGATCCACCCTTATTCTTTGCCTGATTATCAACACTTATCATTTTACAGTATATCCTCTTTAAAATACAATGCTGAGAGCTAAGAGTGTTTTATGTCGAAAATAGATAACATTTATTGGCGACATTATTTTACGAGACAAATATATATCTACATAATCCTTCATTACACATGTACAAATTAGTCAGTCTTTATATAAATACAAGACAGCAGTGCTCTATTGATCAGTGAAGGCAACTTGAACCTGTGACACTGAACATGAACCCAATTATGACAATAATTGCTAAATTAATAAAAAATTATAATTCATCATAAGTAGCTTTTCTGGCCAAATAATGTATTGGTAACGCAGTGTACAAAATGCCATCTGGGTAACACATATGACACTAAAATATATATATATATTTTTCGCTTGTTTTAAACTTGTTGATATCATATAGGTTAATGTTACTTTTTACTTCTATTTACTGTAAAAAAATCTATTTACTGTAAAATATTAAATAATTTTGTCATTTTGTTTATCCTTCCATAACATTATGATTGTTTTAATTGCAGCATTTTTACTTTACTTCTGTAATTTCATCAGGGCAGTTATTCATAATATATCATAGACATATAGTATATAGCTTATGCATTATTTCAGAAGAGGCTATACATGTTGCCTTCGCTAATCTGGATTTCCAGATCTACAAAGTTTCCATTAGATGGGCTGATGCATCCAATAACCTTTCCGCGTCCCAGCTCTTTCCCCCGCGGTGATCCCGTTTTGACACCGAGACAAAAACAAAAAAGCAGTTTGAATGGTGAAGGAGCAAGCAGGCAGGGAGAAACCAAGAGGAGGCGGTTAGTCTTTGTAGTCGGTGAGGAATGCGGAAACGCTCCTGCTCTGTGTCAAACTGCTCTGAAGGGGGTCAAGGCACATTCAGCCAGCGTGGGAAAGCGAGGAGCAGACCGAGCACACACACACGCTGCATATTCCTGCATAGATGGGAAAAACATAAAGAGGGAAGGACGGCCATAGCAGATCGATGAAAAATCAGTCCCTTTTTTATCCTCTCCGCTCTCTTGAGGGACTGATCAGACGATCTTTCACTTGGTTTGCTGTTGCGGTGGTTTGGTGCTGCTTGGAGATGGGGCTTAGCGCGTGCACCATCCGACTACCTGTGTGGCCCGTCGCGAGGACACTGCACGAGCTGTGATGCGTGTGGAGACGCTGGGAAACTTACTGAAGTTTATGAATGACGCGACTCTCCGGGCGGAATATAACAAACTGGGTAACTATACTAAGTAAACTCCCATTCACTTGCGTTACTTCTACATTCAGTGTGCGTGTTTGTGCATATCGTGCTTTGCGTGCACGCGAGATGGATTATTAATAACACGTTCATGTCGTTTGAGTGTGGAAACTAATGTAGGCGCTTTAGTGCCAGCGTTTATTGATATGCACAGCAAAACAATGCCAAAAGCAGACAACCACGTGCTCAGGGCTGTGTGGCACAAAGACCAGGGACAATCGTGTCATTAGAAAACTCGCTCCGTTTATTTGTATTGATAAATACACGGCTAGCTTTAAAGCTTGAGTTTGTTACAGTCGTTCACTGCACGAAAGCGAGTAACATTGGGCATACCTGTGTCTACTGAGGTTAACAGGTAATTATGGATCAGTGACGTGATTCTATTCTAGAAGCAATTAAATATGCAATTCATACAATATGAACTTTTCTGTATGTTCAACTTCTGAAACAAAAGATATATATATATATATATATATAATACTTTTTACTTTGAATAAAACACATTTATATTATTTATATACATTTATATTTATTATTTAAAATATTTTTTACTTTAAATAAGAGGCATATAGTTCTATATTTAAGTGGCATAAAGGAAAAATGTCAGGGTGGTGTAACTGCTGAAATTGGAAAAAACAGTAATTAACAGGTAAATAAAAAAAATTTTTTTTGGTAAGTTTAAATTCATATTACTTTAGACGTTTTTTTAATATGTAATTGTTAAAAAAAGTAGGTCTATAAACATTTTTTAAAGCCTGTCAGTGTGGTTTAACCAGCATGCACGAAGCCATTTTGCTATCACGTGATAAGAAAACTATAAAGCAGGAAACATCACATTTAGGTCCTGTGTAGACCCTCTTAATTGTGTGTCAAGTTCATTAATTATTAAATAAGTATATGATAGTGACTATTTATGAAAAACAAGATTTTTCAAATCAATAAACCTCAATAACTTTACATTTCTTGACGTTAAAACTCATATTTGCGTAAAAAAAAACAAAAAAAAAAACAACAACAACCCTGGAAAGTGTTAAAACACTTTGTGTGAAAATAATGATCAAGTTGTGTTTAACCACGTGTTCAAACTGCAAAGTATTTTTTTTGCACGATAGTTACGCCACTTGACCAGTTTAGAGTCATTAGCTTGAGATGCTGTGAACATAGCATTTAAACCAGACCCTTAAAGGATTTCTGCTTTATATCATAATTTCGGGACATCATTTGTCATTCAGCTATGCATTCTTACTCTGGACTCCAGATGTAGATATTTACCAGTCTTTACTTGATATTTGTCTGTTAAGGCAAACTGAGCTAGCTTTGTGTATGTTGTATTTATGGTTTAAGCTCCATGTCTGTTATCTTAAGTGTGTAGATAAGATTTGATTTAGATTTTGACTCTGATCACATTGGTGTTTACCTCTGCCTCATTTTGTGCTCGCGCTCTACAGGCAGTGCACGTGCCAGCGCCGCTCTCCCAATAATGCCTTTGTGAAATATCCGCGCGCTCGTCACATTTCGGGATTCCCCGCAGTACCTCGCCGTGAGAAAAAAAAATGGACAAAGAGAGCTCGACCCAACAATATGAGCCGGTGGCTGAGATCGGCGAAGGTGCATATGGAAAGGTGTACAAAGCACGGGATTTGAAGAACGGGGGCCGCTTTGTAGCCCTAAAAAGAGTTCGGGTGCAGACAGAGGAAGAGGGAATGCCGCTGTCAACCATCCGCGAGGTGGCGGTACTGAGGCAGTTGGAGTCCTTTGAGCATCCCAATGTGGTCAGGTAAAAAAGAAAAGTGGGGGGAATGGTGGATGCGTGATAACAAGTCTGTTTTAGTTTGTTCATAGAGGTTAACTTAACATACTTCCACATGTTCCAAACTGTATTTCCTAAAATGGTGTAGGTTTGTTTGAAAGTCAGACATCTTGCAGTGATATAACCTTGATATCATTAACTTTTAAAGCACAATTAAAAGAGTGAGGAGGAAGACGTAGCACATTCTGAATGTTTCTGTTAAGAAAAGCCTGGTGCTGGAATGAAAATAACTTTATTCCTCAAATTGCAAGTTTCATTTCCTGTACCTTTATGTCGCCCACAATATTATAATATCAATATATAAATATGACTGCTGCTGACATATCCTTTTCCTGATTTCAGAGGATATTATACTAAAATCCTGTCTCTTCCGATTATTACAAAACGTTTAGGTAGGTTGTGCTACATTAAGTAGCTTTTTTTTTGGTCAGAAGGGGATCTGGTAATATGCAAGATAGGGGGTCAGGTGTCACATGTTGTTATCCGTAAAACTCAATGACCTCCAGTGTGTGGGCATCCTAAATTGTTGGGGGAATATCGCGTCAATTATTTCCTGTCACGTCATTGTGCACTCATCGACCCTTGATCAAGGGGGATCCCCTAAGAACTTTGAAAAAACTGAGACACTTTTTTTCTTTCTTTCTTTTTTCCAGTTGAAGATGGCTGCATAAATTTGATGTATTCACCTCCATCTGCTGCTTTTCTCACAGAGCATTATGCCCACTCAGTTTTTAGTTGCTTAAAGTGTGGGGAGTTTGTTAATAAATTCCTAATAGACTCATATACAAATATGACATTACTGGCAATGGATGATAGTCATTCAAACTTGGCTATTTTTAGAGCAGTGCATAGTTTTAGATATTATTTTACTGAATTTTGAGGAAATATTTAGTAAATGTAATGTTACTTTAGCTTTTTGACTGCATCTCAATTGCTATATTGGTGTCAGCATTGGCTCCTGATGTAACTATATGTCAATCACTAGCCATAATGGTAAAATGACTCCTTTTTCCTTGGTATGGAAGATGATTATCTCTGCAACAGATTATCTAGTTAGCCAAACCAGTGTCTTCTCTCATTGCATTTAAGATTAGGATGTCTTCAAGGAACAGCTATAGGGCTTCCATTGTTTTGATAATTAGAGTGTCAAATGCAAATCTCACCGTTGACTCATGCTCTGACAATTCACCTTTTCCTTGTCAACTGAAACGATATCCATTGTTGACCTTTATGTGGAGATGTGAAACCATTGATGCACAAATATCTGTGAGCAGTCGGCTGTCTTTTTTAAAACTGTGAATAGATGCATTTTCATTCCTTATTGTCTGTGTCTGCTGTTAAGGTCATCTTGTATTGTTTTGGTAATGTGTTGATATTTTTTAGCTTGGTGGCTTAATCAAATGGGTAGGTGGAAAATTGTTTTGAGATCACTGATGACACCGTAAGGGGAGTTTACTCTGTTGATGACAGAACTTGCGTCATTGGCTGGTCTAGCTCAAGGTTTTAACCTTGCAATGGATTGTTGTGCGCTACAAACTGCTGAGCATGTACACTTCATTCTTTTGGCTAGACCAGACAAGGTCTGGCTTTACAATTTGCCCATGGATGCAAATAAATCTTTTTCATATTATCTGACCAAGTTTGACAAAACCTGATCATGTTCTCCAGCATGGTCTGAGATGTCCCAAAGGGCATATTGAGCATTACTTGAAGAACATGATCAATCAGTGTCATGATCAGTTCTGAAAAAGTCATTTAACATCCTTAAAAAAAAAAAAATCTTTTAAAAATTAGTTTATTGGGGTTGCAGACTTTTGTCTTATCTTGTGATAAAGCATGCATCAATGTCCTTGAAGAACAAGCAGTAATTTTATTGTTTTGGCATTTTTGGACTGAGGTGATGCTATGCTGACAGGTCTTGCCAATATCTGTTGGAAATATCACGTCAGCTTGCCTTGTTTAGAAGGTTTTTGCTCCATTTAACTCTTCATTGCAGCAAATATTGTCGAATTTGCCTGCTCAATTCTTTTGAATTATATGAACTTGTCAAAACTGATCCTAAATTAATAGAGATTTTAATCAAACTATTCTTGATTATGCTTTGCCCTTGTTTAGGTTGTTTGACGTATGCACAGTTTCCAGGACTGACCGGGAAACCAAACTAACTTTGGTCTTTGAGCACGTGGACCAAGATTTAACCACATATTTGGAGAAAGCACCTGATCCGGGAGTGCCACCTGAAACTATAAAGGTACCATCACAGTAGCAGATTAATCTCAGTATTGACAATCAGGCAAAACAAAATGTTACCTGATGCCTTCAGCCAGCCTTTTTACAGTTTAATTCACATATTCAATGTAAATTCTGGTCTTACTGTGTCTATATTGCATCTAAGGTGACTTTCATATTTTGCTGATGTCATGAAATAACTGCATTGCAACCACATTCTATTATGTCAGCAGTTATGGATAAAACAAGATCTTTTCTTGCATATTAACAGTGGAATATCCAGTTTTATTCTAAACGAATCAGGTTATGGAAGTAAAAAGGGTTGTGAATAACATTTTACATTGACCTTCAGCTGTAAACGATGAACACTACAAAGTGAGGAAAACCTGCAGTAATTAACTTGTGTTATAGGTGATAATGTTTTTTTTTCTTTTTCGGATGCTTACTTGAAACAGATGTTTATTTCCACGTTCCATATTGTCATCCAACGAGTATATTTATATTAAAAAGGATAATAATAAGGAATATTTTATTTGTACTTTGAGGCCCTGAGCAGGGAAATTAGTGTTTTGGCCTTCTAAGTCGGCAGATGAAGGATGGAGCTCCCTCTGATCACAGAGTCTTGTCCTTTTGATGGGCAGTGCATGTGGTGGATGGGCTTCTAATTAAAGGGCTGGGTGCCTGTGTGCCTCTATTTTCATTCAGCTCTGGCTTTCACCAAAGATTGGCAAGAGGAATGTTGCTTAAGTGTATGTGAGTATGTGCATGCAAAAGGATTGTGAAAGTGAGTATGTCTGGTTAGTGGCCTCCCTCTGAGCCTTTCGCTAGAATAAACCAGTGGACTGCAAGGGGATTCCTTAAGGGGTAAGAAGTCATTCAGGCCAGATATAATTTTCATTTGTCTAGAAATAATCCTGGTGCGTGTCCTGTGTCAGTGTCCTCTTACGTTCATCCGGAAAGCTTTAAGCGGAAATGTAGGATTTTTTTTGTCCTGATCATCTACTCTGCCGTAATCTATTTTGACTTTTCCCACATGGTAGTCTTACAAATCCATTCATCATATTTCGCTACCTCTCCCCCACAGGACATCTTACATTGAGTCCTGGAACAAACCGTATCTCTTTGTCACTCGTGCCAAACTGAAATGGAAACAGAAGCTTAGAACATTTGAAAAGTTAAAAAGTGACACCTAAGGGGTTTCCTTTGCAAGTTTTGTGTGTCATTAAGGTAGGATTGTGTATCGAGAGGGACTTTTGAACGCAACGCAGTCTTGGTTTGAGTCTCTAGTTTCTTTGCATTTCCCCCACCTAAAAGACCTCATTTAAAGGATGCTTTAAACTGATCAAAAGTGACAGTAATGAATGTCCCACTGTTGAGAAAAATCTGTTTCAAAGAAATGTAGAATTTAAGAATAAAAAATATATTAATACAGTGGGTATGGGTAATTTCATTTTTTTCCTGTCAATATGGGGTGCTATGTGTACATTAATGAGGAAAAAAATTTTTTTTTACTTAAATGAAACTTAAATGATTTTAGCAAATGGCTGCAATATAACAAAGAGTGAAAAAATGTAAGGGGGTCTGAATACTTTCTGTACCCATTGTATATAATAATATATAAAATATAATATACATACAGGAACGCAATATTCCATTGATAATAGAACTTCAACCGTGTCACAGTTTGCATAATATTTCACAGAAAATGTCATGGCGGATGCCCAAATCCACTATAACGGGGTTTCTCAAATCTTACCCTGGTGGTCCAATGCACTGCAGAGTTTACCTCCAACCCTGGTGAAACTCACCTATCTATGATTTTCTAATGATCCTTAAGACACCGAGGCCACATTTACACATAGCCGGGTATTTAGAGAAACAAATATTTCTCCCCTCCGTTTTCAATAATAACATTGTGCTCACAACATCGTTTTTAAAAAACTTGTCGTTTAAAATCATCCCGCATAAATAGGCCATCGTAAGCCATAATAACTATGCCAAACCTATGGGCGGCAGTATAGGGAAAAGAATAAAGCCATGCAAGCCAATCAAAATCCTCAAAATCGACACCAACGAATAACGCGAGCGACTTAACATCATCCATGATAATCCTGATTTACGATGATACGTAGCCAAACACACGTTTGAGAACCTAAAACCCCGTTTCTCCCAGTTGACATGGCAACACACAACCGGCGTTATCAGAAATCTCCACTTTGGCCGGAGTTTTTAGAAATAATCGTTTTCTGTGATTAAAACTGGGTTTTCTGATGAGAGGCCAAACCGCAGGGAAATATCTGCGTCTTCCCTTTGTGTAAACGGGCCCTGATTAGAATGCTCAGGTGTATTTAATTAGGGTTAGATCCAAACTCTGCAGTGCACTGGACCTCCAGGGTAAGATTTGTGAAACCCTGCACTATAACCTTATAAATATACTGTTTTGTAGTTGTTTAGGCTTCAAATATGTGGTTTGATAATAAATATAATGTCTGTCTGAAAATTAGCTTAGACAATCCAGGGTGTCTGCAGACGCTCAGCACTCATGAACCATTAAAAAGCAGCTTTGTTCTTCTGGAATTTGCAAGTGGCTTTGAAGCCTCTATAGTGGTTAAATATGAGATATAATTAGTTTTGGGTAAACCTATTGGGCACTCTTTGGTCTCATTAATCTCTTGGTTTTCAAAGCTAGCTTGCTTTCTGAAATTGCCTTAACAGTTTCCTCAGCGGACACTATAATGTTTTATTGTGAATATGAGATTGAGCTGAAGAATGAATACTCTATCAGATGCATGTAATCACACTTACTCAGTCCATCTCTCTTTCATATACTCTACATCAATCAATCAATCACTTTTATTTATATACCGCTTTTAACAATACATATTGTAGCAAAGCACTGAACATTATCAAATAGGAGAATAGAGTGACGGTCTCTGTAATCAAAACAGCGATAATCACTAGAATTTAGGTGCCCCCAACTAAGCAAGCCAGAGAAGACAGCGGCAAGGAGCCAAAACCCCATCCGTAAGAGAAAGGAGAAAAAAAACCTTTGGAGAAACCAGGTTTAGTTGGAGCCAGTTCTCCTCTGGCCGGACACACAGCACATAATTTCCAGTTCAATATTAAGCACATGTCAGTTTGAGCAAAGGATTTATAGGCCCGGTTTCACAAACGGGGCTTAGCTTAAGCCAGGACTAGGCATTAGTTAAATTAAGATACTCAAGCAACTTTTACAAA